>VMBQ01007978.1:0-40677 GCA_007657795.1 Dreissena rostriformis
AAGATTTAAGAATATAGCATCATATAGTTAATATTTGAAGAAACGTAATTTACACAACGAAAATGTTTATAAATGCCATTATTTAAGTACAATACTTTTAAAGAGCCCAAAAATCAATAAACATAAAAACTTAAGGCGTTTTCAGATCAGGCTTCAATTATCAAAAAGAGAAGTAGGTTGCGATTTAAACTGACTGTCCGATTCTTCCTCTAGAAGGTGAGCCATATAATCTCAGCTGGTCAACATCGCTGAACGTTTGGATGTCGATTAACTAACGAAGGATCTTTGGTCCCATAACATAAGACAGGGAATCAACAGGGTTGTGTTTTGTTTCAGAATAACTACTTTAAGAATACATGAGACTATATTGAAGCACATGTTCTTCTGGCATTCATACAGCAGGTCCATACTTTTCACAACATTGGGGTTTTGTTTATACAATAATAACCAGTTTCTTCAACAGGTGGGATATCATTGCTTGCCTTCACGATCATGGTTCTTCAGTTTGCAGTCTGTTCACTAAATAGCTTTGAGGAAGGCTTGCTGACTGATTATGGATTAAGTGCGTACTTCCTTCACATTCCCACTGGTCGATACTAAGGCTGGCAAGTTCCAAACAGATTTTGCATATAGAGATGCTCGAGTGATACAAGAGCAAAACTTTTTTTGATACAGTTCACAACAGCAAGTATGATTGAAAAAGTTTGGACAGACTGTTCAATACAGTGTTTTTAACAGTTACACAATGTATCTAAGTCAGTGCAGCCCGCAGTTAAAGTGTTCGTGCAATATTTACTGCACAGACAATAATTTATTGCTGATACATACTATTTAAATTTAAATAACATAAGATTATAGTTGGCTAAGGCATCCAAGCCACAACACAAAGATAATTTAAATTAATTATTTTCCAGTTATTTGTCAATGTCTTCAGTTTGAATATGTGCACCAGGTAAAGCAACAATGTCATAGAGTAAACTTAAATCAAAACTGAAAAACTTTTATCTACAGACAATGAGATTTTTTTTTCAGAATAAAAACATAACATTTTTATCAAGTTCTAACTTCTCAACCAAAATACATTGAGTATTACAAGCAGAATAAGCTGATTTTTTTTTTCCATCCTGTTTGTCTTTTTAAGCTTCACATTCAATTAACAAAGATACTATTTACCATGATAAATAATCATCAGCATAAAAAGGTGAAATTAATTGCCAATTATGTCTTCATTTTCTATAATAAGAAATAGCAATACTCAAAAGATTAATATCATCCCTCTGAAGATTACTAAAACTATTTCATATCACATAAAATAAATGTGTCATGTTTTAAAGTAATTGTTCTGTATATATTTCTTACATATATGTAGAAAAAAAAGTCTAAAAATAGTGCAAGCATCATGCACATGTATATCTGTGTACACTTCAAATAGCATTATCACTTTATTCACAGCTTATGATAATTTGCTATCTAAAAGACAATACTGAAACAATTGTTATTGTAGCGTAGTCGTTTCGCTTAACAACGCCATGCGCAATTTGCCGTAATGACGTTAATCGTATTTACTGAGCGAATATAGCTTATATCAGGTGAATATTGCAAGTTGGTTCCATTCTAATATTGTATATTCATCCGTATAATAACGTGTGATGAAATGTACAACAAAGTCATAGATAAATTAAAGTCCAATTTAATTTCTGTTTCAACTTCTTTTTCAACAGTTTTACATTCACAAATTCGTCCGTATATGAGTTATATAAGAAACAGTCTTATTCCGCAAATAGCCACATGACTGGGCTATTCCTTTATCCGTCTGCCCGGTCCGTGTTCTAGTAAAGCAACTGGTATATAATACGTATTCAAATTATTCGCTGTCCATTTTGCATGCAGACAACCAAAAAGAATGTACCACGTAGAAATCACTCGTGCAAACAACTGAAAAGTTGATTAAAAAATACATGCGAAGTCGACCGATAATTAATGTTTTGGTCCGGTAATAGATGCCATCCGTTAAGGAAGTGACCGGCAATTCAAGTACAATTAATACCCAGTGGGTGACAGTAAATTGACGTTTTAACCTAAGGGATGGAAATGTTATCTGAAAAGAATTTGCGACTGGCCACGTAAATATTTTAGCAAAGTTGAGTTATTAAGTTTATACATAATGTCTCAAAATAATAAATGTTAAGAAATAATTATACATGTTTTCTTTTACATGTTTTGTTATGCTTTACCTGACATTATATCAGGACAACATATTACATATTAGTTTTAATACGAGCGTATTCAAAGACAAACATCACACTTTATAAGCTAACGATACGTACAATATGTGTACACACATTATGTGTACATGAATTTGAAACTACAAACACAAACACTTGTATTGTTAAATAACATGCTACAATGTTGTAATGCTCAACAACACATTTTCATTGAAATTAAAATCACTATTTACAACCACTTGAATATATGTTCTCACTATTCCTATATAAACACCAAGATCTTGCAACTCTGTCCCACAGTGATGGAGGCTGTAGTGCTGCTATAGAAGACTGACCGTGGGTCTCTTAATCCATCACTCCAACTAGCCAGAGTTGCCAGCTTCCTTCTACCCTCACAGTCCATCTGTTGTAAAGAATCGCCTGCACAGACCAGAACATGGCCTGCAGGGGTCACATGTACATCACGTAGCAATTCTGTGAATGTGTATGTGGAAAGGACTGTTCCATCCCTTGCCAAGATGAGGAGCTGGGACAGGGTGGAAATGTACAGCTTGTCACCTGTGGGACTCACATCACACCTTTCTACTATACAACAGAGTAACATCAAGATATTGAATCACTGTAAATATTTAATAATCTTAATAATCAGACTGACAGGATATTGTATCACATATGTGTTATTACAAATAGCATTGACATAACTTAGGTGTCGGCATTAAATCCAATAATAACAAAAAAAACGTAAGTGTGACATAACTGTTTTGAATCAGTTAATTATGAACATGTTTGACATGTTGAAATGCGGCCGGTGAGTCAGATATGAGGTGTTACAAAATTCACTGGGGGCTGACGACGTCAAAGCGTAGTCCGTTTCTCTACGACGTCGGGTATATGTTTTACTACGAAACATTGTGTCAATACACATGCCATCGACGTACAGATACAGAAACTTCGTTGAGTAACCTATACATAATATTTGTAGTTCGTTGCACAACCAATACATACTCTGTGCAAAATCTATACATAAAGCTACTTATAATTTCCTTCCAAACAAAGCATTTGAATGATTAAAATATCTGTTCGTAACCTGTTTTGTACTTTAAAATGTTTAATGTACAGTGTATCAAAGTAACATGTAGTTTCATTTAAGTTAAGTTACAGTAATTGGCTATTTTAACAGAATAACCACCTTATGCATTACTTCAAATCAATATATTTCCAGGAACTTAGTTTCTATTTATAGACAGGCCATCTAGATACAGTCAAAATACTACATTACTCATGTATATATAACAATTATACTAAACATCATCCTGGCTTTTGTAACAATCCATGAACACATATGAATTATACAAATGTGAAAGTACATTAAAATACATATTCCTAATGATATCAGGATGAATCCAACATAATTCCTACATTCATATGGCATTTCTCTATCCTCTTGGCCATATAGTCTGCAGACTATTTGTCCGCTCAGTGAGTACTTGTACAGTTCCTTATCAGAGCAGATAAACAGGTCACCCTCGTGGTGGGTAATACTTTTGCATGTATGTAGTAACTGCAGCTTCCTGCCCAGAACAAGCTGAGTCTGGTTGATTGTGATAAACTGGATCTCATGTACTCTTTCATTAAAATCATCAACAGCGATAGCCACCTCACTGGGTATGATCTAACATATGTCCAATGGCTGAGCATTCACACGTAAGTGACTCACCACCTGGTACTGCTGGTTAAGCAGTTTGATTTTCTTATTAGTGATGTCTGCAACTAGAACATGACCATCTTTGATAACACATAAGCCGCTGATATCGCATGGGTTTATCTGATATGGTGTTCCCAGATTGTGTTCAGACTTCCACTGGAAAATAATAACCTCGTCTGACTTTCCCATCACTGTCAATGCGTGCTGTATTGTGCGCTCACATTTTGTGATGGCTAAAAGGCAGAGCTCCATTTTATCCCAATTTATCTGTAAAGATTAATAGCATTGTGTTAATTCGTTCTGAAGATCTTTGTATTTATGAATAGAGCTTGTAATGGAACCTTTTATGCTGATCATTTCATCTTTCATTTCGTTCAGCTCCTTCACAGTGTTTTTATCAAAGTCATCTAAGAAGGGAATGGTACTCAAGCACATGTTCTCTTTTTTTATTTGCTTAATGTCATTAGACGAACTCATAAAACATGCATTTATAGTGACATTTATATTCTCACGCAGTATTTGTATTATATGTCTTTCATTATCCTTATATGCTCCCTGCAATGACTGAACACTGGCCATCTGACTACTCTGCAGGCTTTTGATTTGTTCGAGTACAGTTTCAAGCTCCACTGACAGTCTCTGCAGATCTGTGGGCATCGTTTTGGTAAAAATAAAAGTCACTTTTCTGCACTCGCTGAAAAAAAAATCCCACGTGTAAATGTAAATACACATTATTTCAAGTTTCACTCAATCATACATATTCAAATAACAAGACACAAACCATGTTCATTCCAAGGCTTAATTTGTTTCCAGTTATGAACTATAAAAGGTTCTTCGTCTTTCTTATTTAAGTATTTCATCACACTATCCTAATGCAATTTCATGTATAAACAAAATCTCAATATACAAATAAGAACAGTGTGGTCTGTGTTGAGATTCAAGTCAAACTAATAGGCCGACGATGATGCGTATGCCAGATGATCACTTAATAGAAGGTTGGTTTATTGTTCTGATTTGAAAACAAATAAAGGCATTATTTAAAACTTGTCAGCTGCCTTAATGATAATGAAATAATTTTTATTATTAATCATAATCATCAGCATCATATGATTATTCAAAAACTCAGAACAGCAAACAAGAGAATCGTAGTATAAATATATCCCCTGATATTTCTTTGTTACATACCAAATACAGAAAACAAACACCAATTTATCAATGGCTGAACTTAAATCAGATAAGAATTTCGAAAAAGAAATTGTGAAGTTTTTTCCAAAGATCATCTGGAGTGTTTGACCCCACTTCACCTTAACACGAATCTGGTAGAGATTTGTTAAGTTTAACAAACTGATCGAATTATATGAGGACTGAGTCATAAATGTGGCTTACAGTGTGGTAAAACATTTTTCTAAGATTTGACCCGGTGACCAAGGTTTGGGACACACATGACCCAAAATCAAGGTGGACATTCTGACCGAGTTTCATCTTGATAGAATAAGCAATCATAATTATTTTACTTGTCCTGACAGTAACTGAGACTTTGACCCCAGTCATGTCATAAACAACCTCATGCATGGATATATGGTATTTATGTATGAAGTTTCATTAAAATAACTGATTTTTTTCTTAAATTATCAAGAAGAGAAGTCGAAAGAGGTTATGCGGATACAGAGGTTGACGAGGTTCAAGCAGTCGCTGATGTTAAACGGTGGACCTTTGACCGAATCCACCAAATGTTTGCTCAATCCACAAAAGTTAGTAAGTTAACTGGACCAGTGATCATCCAGTTTTTTAAGGCACTATAACGATTACTAAATCAACAAAAATGACAGGCAGTGTAAGAAAATTAGAAAATTAGTTAATGAATTAAATACATTCTATCAATTTGCTTACATTTGTCAAAGTATGTATTCTATGAGCAAAGGTAGTCAGAAACCAAAATTTACGTAGTATTTTAATTCCAAAGCGAGCCAAATAATGGGATAAACTCTACATACAAAGAAACTGTTTTTCCAAATCCATGACGTATACTCCCATGAATTATGGACAAACGTATATTTGTTAAATATACATGTGTAATTATTTATCGGATTGAGGAGCAACCAAAATGCAAAGTGACTGTTAATTAAATATTGTCATATATATTTTCGACGTTTACAATTTATCAGAAGATCGCAAATTATCAGATTAAACAAATTAACTGTTCAAATTAATCTTAAAACTATTATTATAAAAAACAATAATACAGTAATGTCAATTGTTAACACTATTTTGTTTTGCTTCACGCCCATTAATTAAATGTGCCACCTCTTTTTAGATGAATTACTAAATGAGCCAATGTTACTTTTGAGGTGGCGTTATGGACCGAAAGGTTTGTAAAATACACGGAGAATTTTACGAGGTGAGTAGTTTATTTTCACCATCTTTGGTATAAGTTTTAAAATCTTGCAATGTAGTGCGATTCACAGATGATCCATTCATCCACTAATGTACAGAAACATACAATAACAACCCATTTGGAAACGTGAGGACCTATATAAAGTGTGACATGGTATAGTTTTTACAAGCAAATCATTGTTTTTTGCCTGTGTGACTAGCACATTTCCATCCAAATTAATCTCTATTTTATACCTTTACCAATACCTTCATGTTAATCTCTTTAAACTAAGTTTACAGTGAGCAAAAATACATTCTGATTGCAACAACATAGCATTAAATAAATCAGTGTCTTAACTTTTACAATACCATGAATGCATTATGTCAAACGAAACAGTAAGTTCAGCTTGAAATGTGTTTAAATAACGACATGGCTTTATGAGAGGACAATGTTTTCTTCATCTGGCTCAACAGTACGATTGCGAGTCTGACAAAGAATTGCCAATGCCCTTTTCTTGAAGTATGATATCATCTGTTTAAAAAGAACTATACACAATATAGATTTTTTCCTTGTTGTATTGTTGAAACAAATTATATNTGCATTGTTGCCCCGTACGGTTGATATAGCTCAACATTTGTATTCCTGAAGACTGTTTAAGTGAGGTTATTTTTAACTGATTTTGAAGACGGGTTGAAATAAACGTACAAACTAAATTGTTTGATATAAATTACAAATAACTTTACTCAATCAAAGCGCCGACTGCATTGAAAAGGCTGTTAGCAAGGAAGATAAAGGGAAGTTTCTCCTAAAGTAAATGTTCAAGGAACACTTAAACGAATGCAAATTTAAATGGGCATTTGAATAAAACAGTGCGAACATAATACATACAGTTGTTGAGGTAATACTGCCAGTTTCAAATGAATAATAAAGATGTGGCAGTAGTTTGCTCCACAAAATTCAAACTTTTATGCTTATGCGATTGAAATGGCTAGGTCAAAGAGCACATAGATGTGTACATCATTGGGGGATAAGAATGTTTAGCTCACCTATAAAAACTTATTATTGCTTGTGCGCATGCATATAATATTACCTCGTGTACATTTCATTCATAATAAATATACTACACCTATATACTTTACTGTACTCGCTAAAAGTTATAAAAGTAAATATTGCAATGAGCAATTGTAAAAACAATACATGTGTTAGGCCACCATTTAGTACGTAGTTTTGGTTTACTATTACCTTTATTTAAAATTAAAATACCATAAAAAGCGCCAATATGTCCCTTTAAAGCAAATGAATCACCATGTCAAACGAACAAAACTTAGTTGGCAATTCCAGCATTTAATTATTGTTCTTAAGCGGCAATGTGTTAAGGCTACGAGATACAGTGCAACCTGTGTACAGCAACTTGTCAATGGAAGTTGCCAAAATGGCCGTTGTATACGGGTGGCTGTTGTAATCAAGTGACCACTTTTAAGATGTTTGGTTACAGCCTTTGCACACAATGGCAATCCTGGGCCTCCCACTGCTCTGGAGAAGCTTAACCTCCCTCATCTGAGTCTTAAAAACCATGTTGTTTCGTTTCAGGAAGATTTCCAGCCAACAATTACTGCCTTTCAAATCAGTGAGACTTAATCCACCGGCAAAAATCTTTGTTTCTCCTGAATCATTGGTCCAGAAACAATAACCATACGAGCCCAAGCCTCAGTGGACCATTCCTAGACCAGATCGCTCAACCCTTTTAATTGTGTGCCAATTTGTCGACTCTTCAAACTCACATATTCATTCCACTCAAAGTCTCTATTATTTCTTGCTTACGTTTAATCACATTCTGCACATAACTCACTCGCACATATTACTCACTTGCAATCACACGGGAACTTTTTAAAGATTCAAACAATTGACCTTACTTGACTCGCTCCTCTAACGTGAGTTAACAACTAATGTCAATCCGTAATTTATTAATCCAATTGCATTACAAATTGACGTGTTTGCTAGAGAGATCAGTTTAAGGATGATCAGAAAATGTTATTTTCAAATCCATATTTAGTTACGTGATTGCTACCTTAAGGTTATTGATACACTGTGCTGAGTAGCGATAATTACTTTCAACGTTTTAAATACTCTGACATAATATATTTGAAGAATTTCCCATAATTATCATAGGAAAACAAACCTTTTCAATATATAGCAAGGTGACCATAGATGTGTGAAGGGAGGAGTGGAGGGATTTATATTCTAGACTGACCGCTATACAATCAAAAATCGAACCTGACACACAATAAGGACAAAGAATAAACGTATACATGCAAACCTATCATATAATAAACCAAAGAAAGAAGAAGTCCCAAACGTGAGCATAGCATAATAAAAATATAGTTATGTCATGTTTGAATTTTAATACAATTTCCAACATCATTATTACTCAGTCAATACACAACTTTTTTCTTCTTAAGCATGGTTATTAAATGACACAGGCTAACGCAATCATATACAATAGTTAACTCCCATACATAAGAACTCCTAATAATTTGTATAGACCATTTAACAACACTTACAACGACTAACCGCATATGCTTGCCAGAGAGCCAACACATATCTTAAAACATATATTCCCATGCAAGGACAATTTACAAAGTGATTACAATAAATTCATAACTGTGACCTTGAATTGTGACATTGACCTTTCACCAAGGAGGATTAGAGTTGTGGAATAATTGTTTTATCATGGAGAATAATTATAATCCAAATTTAATATTACAAACTCGTATCAGGCATTACAAAGTTAGGTCTTTAAGTACTCCACCGACACACACAAGTTTCAAAAGAAATTCTCAATCGGAACTTTTTAATTTTTAGTAAAACTGACTTTGACTTTGATCGGATTGGAATCTAATGCTAGGTAAAAATGTAAGTACCAAAGTCCACAATTTAAGCACAATAACTCCATCAAAATTCACGTTATATGGCGCCAGAAATGTCTTTTGTAAGTAACATGGACTTTATCCCGGCTGGCCACAAATGCAATCCCAGGCCAATATAAGTGCAAAACCTCCAGAAAAACTCAAGTTATTGAGCAGATACCTTTTTGTATGTTGTTGAAAACCTGGTTAAAAATAGAAAATTACATTTAAACTTTATTTTTTCTTATGTCCTACCATTTCATTTTCATGCTGTTATGATAACTTGTGCAAACGGATGAAATACCTGTGATAAACGAAATCACAATAAAAACATTGACGTAAACTTAGTATTACACACAGGTACGTAAATCAATATTATCAATTTTTGAATTATATAACAAAACAAAAGTTATGAATTGCTTACATGCGAGTACAACAAATAGTTGTGATAAAAATAATATACTTTTTACCTAAAAAATAAATAATATATACAATTGACTGAAACTAGGCCATGGATAAGTTATAAGGAGAGAAACAATTCTTCTCTTAACACCCTTGTTAACTTAATTAGTGTTGCAAGATTTCTGATTGTTGTTATTCATTAGTATTGAAAGGTACAGTCTACATAAATGATGGGGATAAAATATAAACATGATATGTGATAACTTTCTCCTCCTTTTTTGAAACAGGCCATTTTGTTATTCTATTCCTTCCATATTGCACATGTTTTTCATAAAAAATCTTGTGGAAGTGGATGCAGTGTATACATAACAATTTTAAACACGTTTCACAGTAAAATTCTGCACATACTGTTCTTTCGCAGAACGAACAGCAATAATCTTTAACTTCGTCAGAGCCTGAGGCAAGAGTAGACATAGAAAAGGTCGCCATTTTGATGATGGACCTTTATCAAACAAAACTTAATAATTTAAATTTTGGTTTATTATAAATGCACAGTATTTTTGTATCAAAAGTCCAGAACACACACACTTTTAATATGTTATGTTCACACGTTAACAATAAAGAACTTTGATCTTAGCATAACCACGATAACCTGTAAATTATGTTCAATGGTTTGATATCGTTGTAACTAAGTAGATTGTCACTTAAAAATTAGGTCATGCGATTATAAATGATTATTTTAAGCTGTTATAAGTGTCAAATATGTTTGAATTTCAGTTTTATTTAAACTGATTGAGAAACAAGACCCAATGCAATACGTTAGTTTAACAGACTATCATGTGTGTATATAGCATGTTTAACATAAAGTGCAAACGCTCTTTATTTTGTCTCAAATTTCTATAATTAATTAGAATAAAAACAGATTTGATTTGTATATTAAGTTCCTCTCCTAATAGTGCCTTTAATATATACAATGTTGAAAGAAATGCAAGCAAATATGAGTCCCAAACAAACAAAGACATGTTTTAAAAAACAGCCTCAGCCAGAGTCTCCCTGCCAACAATGTCATGGAACATAGTCAATAAGGATTGTTATAATATTCAGAAATTATGTTAAGGCCATTTTAAACGTCTGTCACAATACTTTCATAAATGGTAATATCTTTAGTTTCATCACACAAACAGTAATCCTGTTTTGAGTTATGCTTGACATTTGTCCCAAAAGAGCGATAACTCTGATTATGTAAACATGTTCCAGGGCCACTTCACAATGCTTATGACCAAATATCTAGATTTGTATGCAGCTTAAAAGGTGCCGAAAATATTAAATGTTTTATATTGGAAGAATATTTAACTTTGAGGAGAAAAATCGTAATATTTGTATTACTCTACAAATACCAAACCTTTGTGTCTGTAGAGTCAGAGGAGAAACGTTCGCACCAGAAACATGTAAAGAAAACAAGATTGACCCCATTGTCATGATTTTAATAAGTGTGGTAGATTGCTACTAAGCTATGTTACAGGCAAAATATAACACTGCTCAGGCTTGCTGCTAAGAAAAATATTTTAATTTATTTTTCTATACATGTGCCTAGGTGATTTAAAAACTACATTTGAGCTTGTATTTATAATTTGTTCGCTGATATCATAATACAATTCTCTCATTAATGAAGAAGTTTCAAGACATTCTGCAAACATTTAAATTATTTCTCTCAATGTTTACCAGTCCACCAATAATAGCTAAATGTAAATATGGCACAGCTATACTGAAAGCAAATTTCTTTTTTTCGCTGAAAATTATTGTTTGTAAAAAAAACTCATTGTTTTATGCAATAGGTCATACATTCCATGCCTCCTGATTATGGCTGGACCGCTTTTGATATGTTTGTCCCCTTGTACCGATTTTAGACGCTTAGTCCCGATATTCATGAAAACAATTTGTTGGTAATCATTTCACTTAAAATCTTGCTATTCAAGATGTGTTTGACTTAAACTTTACAGATCGCTGTGGTGTTGTATATATGGTGTCCGCTTAACGAAAGGAAGGTCAGGGGTTCGATCCCCACTGTTGGGGGCGTTCTTTAGATCTCATCAAAGACACCAAGTACTGGTTCTGCCAAGGAAACGGACTCATGAGCGTTTCAATAAGCATTCGGCTTTCGATGCAATCGAGCTTTAAATAAATGTGTTTAAATTAAACTAAAACTTACCATCGCTAATCCTTGTAATGCCGTCATTTTGGCCCATCATCAAGACAAACGCGTTGTGATGTAATAAACACCTAAGCAGCAATTTATCTGCAAATAAGGAATTTTATCAGGATTTAACGTGATGGAATGTTTATGATATGAGTTACTACGTACTATCTATAGAAGTATTGTACATGGAAAAAAAGCCAACTGCTTTGGTATTTTTCGGCCCGATCAAGTTCAAGGTAGTATTACCATGTGTATCATACCACCAAAGGTTTAAATATGCTAATTAATCTATCAAAACAGCGATTTGTATATCAAAACAATTGAATGCAGAAAAATACATGTTGATTTTCATATATATTTAGTTTCGTTTTCGTCTGATTTATAGAAAAAAGTTTATACATCAATCTAAATTAAAATCCATGTGATAATTTTGCAATTTCACAACATTGAGCTGTGTTTACCATGCCAATAAACTAGACTTTCATTGTTGTACTTAATATTCATTCTAATTTGATTAACTTTGCAGGCAAGGAATGCATGTTAATTACCTAAAAAATAAATAATATATATAATAATATAAAATAAAAAGAATATAAGACTAAGTTGCGTTCAATATGATTTACAAATAATGGCAACCCATTGCCATGATTGCTGACATGTTTTAAGTAGTCCATGATCAAAGGGTGTAAAATGTATTGTAATGCAGTCAGTCACACTTAATTGGTATTATCAACTTATTTATACCTATTTACAATAAAATCAGTATATAAGCTTCTCAAGTATTAGTCTGCCTCTCCTTCAACCCACACACCACCTAAAACAAAATCTCCAGAACCCATCTGTCCGTCCGTCCACCCCCCACCACCCTACCGCCCACCCACCCGCCCGTCCGTCCTTCAATCCATCCATCCATCCATACATCCACCTATCCATCCTTGTTAAACATTCTTTATTCTACAAATATACATACATACAATAAATATTGTAAGCTATTTAATCAGCTCGTGTTTCACACGCATTGTATCCTGTATCTCAATGATTTATGATAATTTGAACTTTATTTCAAAACCTTTATTAACACGTGATGGAGGCACTTATTTCAAATATGGCGCATTAACTGTGGCGTAGCGGATATGGTGTCCGTCTAGCGATCGGGACGTCACGGGTTCGATCCCTACGTGCTTTAAGGCCCAGTCTCACTATCACATTTTGCGATGCCGTTGGAGCCCCGGTGCGTGATCCGGGGTCTACCGGGATAAACCGGGGCTCCACCGGGGCTCCACCGGGGCTCCATCGGGGCTCCATCGGGAACGTCCGGGATGAACCGGGGACAACCGGGGCTCCACCGGCAAACTATTAAAATGTTTAATATCTCTTGGATAAACCGGGGCGTCACCGGCTTGTTATGTCACCGGGGCTCTGCCGGGACGCCACCGGCTTTCACCGGGGCTCCACCGGAATGCTATCGGCTACGACCGGGACACGACCGGGGTACTACCGGCTACGACCGGGACTCACCGGGTCGTCACCGGGATAAACCGTAGCTCTACCGGGGCTGACCGGGACTCTGCCGGGATGTAAATCGGGGCAGCACCGGGGCAGCACCGGGGCAGCACCGGGGCAGCACCGGGGCAGCACCGGGGCAGCACCGGGGCAGCACCAGTCGACGGTCGACCGGCTCTATCAAACCGGGATGAACCGCGGCTACACCGGCAATAGTGAGACTTGGGCTAACGATCGCCCCCTAAATCACCAAGTACTGGTTTTATTCCTAGGAAACGGACTCGAGAGTTTTTCAAATAAACCTAAGGTTTTATACGCAATCGAGCTAAAATAAAAAGGTTTAAACTAACTGTGATAATAATGTCTCAATATCGTTATATTTTAAAATGACAGACCGTATTTAATGACCCAGTGGTTAAACAATGACTAGATATGCGTTTACAAAAGTTTAAATGACTGGTGAAAATTAGTGATAAAATAAAATTTCATGAAATAGACCCATTCGATATTTCAATTAGCGAAACTCAATTACGTTTAAGTATGAGCATGTGAAATATACTGTTATTAAGTAGGCACTAATATGGACAACGAACTTCTACATATGAGCACATAATAGAAGGGAAAGCACAGCACGCAAGGTACTTCAATACACCCAAACTTAATTCAAATGAGTCGTATTCATATTTAAAAACTATGGCTTTACACGTACAGTCAAACTGTCTGAGTGGTCATATTTGTTATATGTATTCCCATGTGACACTTATCAGCGCTATATTATCAAATTTGCATCTGCAAAACAAATACAGGTACTTCTGCCACCGTCACTATAAATACGTTTGATCTTTAGACAGCCAACTGTGTTTGGTCCGCATCATATCTGGTCTCAAGATTATTCAACCTGCATAACAAGATTGAGAAAGATTTCCTGTATCTCCTGTATACATGTAAGATAACTCATGAAACTATGTATCAACCAAAGTATTTGCTGAATAAATGTATATGATTCGGTATCTATTGAATGACAATCAGAATGATTGATTGATAAGCTTGACATTGAGCGTTGTTGAAAGCAGATATGATATTCATGAGCAAACATCACATGAAGACTTAAACAAGATAGTGCAGTTGATGAAATGTCGTGGACTCGTATTTGGAAACACATGAACGATTAACTTTATTCGTATTGACAATGCTGCAATATTCAAAACATAACATAATTTGTTTGCTAGGTGCTAAATAAACAATTTGACCTAGTGAACAATAATATTTTGTTAATCTTGATACAGCTTCATGGTCCTGTTTTATATCTCGATAGAGAACTACACAAATGTCTCTTCGAAATGCAAAGAAACTAATTATTTTATTTAAGTTAAGCTTGGAATTTTAACTAAAGCATAATTGAATAACAGTGAGTTGTAATGCATACTTTACATTTTCACTGGACAATCTTATATACCAAAAAGTACACTGTGATTTAAACTCCCCAGGACGTGGTCGGTTTTATCCCTGACCAGTTTTTACTATAGGGGCATGATTTGATATAAAATAATCAATCCTTTGATCTAGAGGTTTCAGAGAAAAACAATGTATTAGTTACTGCGCCATAAAAGTCTATACATGTAGTAAATATGTGGCCCACTGTGTACTACAGAGGCATAAGTTTATAACAACTTTATAGAGGTCTACTATATGTTGTTGCATAAACACATTGACACCAGTGTACTTTGTTAGTTCAGACACATTATTTTGCCAATAGTTCAATACAATATAAATTATAATGATGTAATTAAGTATCTAAAATGAGCAAGAGGTACAAGTTTTGTAATGTTTGGCGTACGATGATAGATATAGAACATACACAACTTATTATCATAACAAACAATGCCTGTAAGTTTAAAAGTTGTTTGATGAAAATGGTTATATAACGACACAAGACAAGTTATAAACGAAGTTATCAATTAATGCGCCACGATAATTCAAAAATGGTCTACTTGAAGTAACCTTTAGAGAATACCGGAAATACAGTGCACGTGTTTCGCTGGTGTAGATGCTGTTGCGGACTTTACTTAAATACATTTTTTAATTGATTTAAATATAATTTTAGTAATCATTATTAGGATTTCAAGTATTGAATTAATGTATTATGATTTACTACAAACGTGCATTTGCAGGAGCAGAAGTTGTAAAAAGAGGTTGAAAAGTGCGTTAAGGAATTATAAACCAGCTTAATTGAGCCAAAGATAAAAGTAAGACATGACACATATAGTTTTGGCGAAGAGTGAAGAAAGAAAATACATTAATGATGGTTACTATAAACATATTTGAAGAAACCCAGATAACCATGTTTTCAGGACCTGTATGTTACTGTTGAGGACAGATTGTGATAGCAGTTTCATTTGATATTGCTTGCTTGGTTATTCACTGTTTCGAAAAATGAAGTGATAAATAGTTTGTGGAGAAAGAAGAAGGCGCCTTTTTTCACAGCACGTTTAAACCGGTCTACGGCCGTGGATGTCTTCTTCAGCACTAGCGAGAAGTTAAAGTGGCTGGGAACATAATCGGGATAGTTGTATCTTTGGATTGCTGACCTGATAAACACAGATATCGTATTGTAATCATTGATATTTATATACTTTATTATATCCAATATAAATTACCCAATTGTACTTAAAAGTGAGTCTTTATACCTCGGTTTACATTTTGCTCAGATAATGTTGGTTCATCATATGTGTATTTGCCACATTATCAAGAATACAACGCGTTCAACTGTTAGGTTTTACCAGCGTTAAGGTTTTACAAAATTGTACCACTTACCCTTTGTTATAATTATCATTTTTATAAACGTTCCCGTCACGAAATGCAAGCTGCATAATCGGTCGTTGTGGAGTAGTTCACACAGATTGTTTGAGTTGTCAAACTGCACATGCTGCATTGCAGCTATCAATTAAAGTCGTCTTTTGTCATATTTTGGAAAGCGGTAGAAATCAATGACTGATCCCTTTGCTTGCCTCTTTGTGCAGCCAGACGCACAACAACTTGTAAGAATGTTTGCAAATAAAATCTAAATATTAGCATACTTCTCACGCTCTTATGCTCCTCGTAGGTTGTTTTTTTGTTGTTGTTTTTTAATTTGCCTACCAGAGGATCCCGGATTTAAACGTAACGCGTGAATTGGTTTATATGGGTAATTTATTTTTTCAAATGTCATACCTTGAAGATCGGATATGGAGGATTTTCTGAAGAAGTGTTCATCACATAAGAGTGAACCTCTGGACCAGTTTTGTAAAGACCACAGTCAGCTGTGCTGCAATTTTTGTGCTGAACAAAGTCACAGGTATTTCAGACATTTTTGATGATTGAGAATCTCAAATCTGGTTTAAGGCTTTCCAGCCTGCTTTTAGAGGAAGAGCGATCATGTTACCAGCTTGTTTGATGTTAAGTTGTCTGCAACAATTTCCATAGAAATTCTTTTATATTTTAAAATATTCAATGGGTCATTTTGAAGTTACTAATTAGCTGATAGTCATATTATTCAGTACTAAAAAAACTATGTTCACGTTTTAATCCCGAATACAAACAAATATCATTTGTAAATTATCATGAAAACATTTATAATTAACAATTTGGGATATGTAACAACTTGCCCCTTAATGGTTCGATACGGTTCGCCCAATATTTAAAAATGACTCGCTCCATATTTAATGAAGACTCGCCTTGTGTGGATAATGGCTTGTTTATATGTATAACTATCCCCAAGAGATTTTTTAACAGTCTGTGGTTCAATTTTCTTTATTTAAGTTGAGTGCATTTTTTACATGAAACACATTGATATAATATGATGCTTTATAGTTGTCAAATGTATGTGTTACCGTAAATTGGTACATTTTCTAACAATTAACATTTACACTATTTTATATTTTATACAAACTAAAAATAAAAGGGGGGATTTCAGGGTTCACTCTGGGCTTTAAACAGTTGTCGCCACTTATTTTCGCCAAATTAAAAAGGTTGTCGCCAATCAGAGGCCACATTGGGACAAAGAAGATCATGTTATAAAAAATACAAACATCAACTAAGCATTCCACAGTGTGTTAAATACGTTTATTTAACAACAGCACATTCAATAAGGTATGCAATAGCATAATACAACAGTACAATGACAGTATCTAGAAAAACATCAATCACAAATGCAACACAATAACATAACATGTACAACAACATAAACATTGTTCTTGTCTAGAATTCTTCTTCTACGGGAGTAGGTCTTCCTCCACATCTTACAAAGCATCATGAAACTCATCAATACAAATTGAGTTAATTAAATATGACATTTATGTTTAAGCTTTACCCACCCCACCACAAGTGCTACAGAACTACATCTTTACTGTTAGTCCTACATCCTTACAGTCTATTTTAAAATTCGACGACACTTCACTAACGACCATTTCCTGAAAGCCCTGTCAAAGGGGAACTCCTCTACTGTCATGCTATCTTGTGAAATCCTTAACAACTTATCAAGCCTACTTACATGTAACCTGTACTTAAAGCAGGTTTTTATGAGGTTCTGTTTGCTTCAGCCACGTTCACAATCAACAGTGCTTACTGCAGCTACCATCAAACTCTCTGCTGCCTCTGCAGCTGCAGGGTAAATGTCTTTTTTATGAATGGCTAGGTTGGCAGAATCCCTAGAATTACTCACAATTTTACTGAAACTATCTACAAGGGAATGCATGCAAGTCAGGAACATGCCTAAACTATTCAGACATCCCTCAAAAACTACACTACACAGGAACTCTGCCAATACATCTACATCCTTAACCTTGCTATCCTTTGCAATGGCTGGGTTGAATAGAATGCTCAACGATGTAAAGACTCCAGCATCATGGTTTTCGGAAACCCTGTCATGCATGCTTTTGATATAACCTGCTTAAAAAGAAGCACATATATTTACTGACTCCTGCCTCTGCTTGCAACTGTCCCTGATGGTGTGGTCTGAAACTCAAACGTTTCTAGGCCATCATCCCCAGTCCTGGGCTCTGCTGGTACCTGCTGAAGAAATTGGGTTAGTTGATTTCAAGAATAGCCTGCGGTGAGTTTCTCAATTGACTGGATGGCTGTTGTCAGAAGAGGAGTAACCTCTGCAAAGTCCAGGTCCCGTGTCTGAACAGACTTGGTAAGCACTGCCAGGGGTTGAAGGACATCAGCTAGAAAGTGCACCACATACAAAAACTTATAGCATGTTATTGGCTTGTAAAGACTCAGTGCCTTCCCTGATTTCTCCTGTAAAACAGACACTTACTTGCTGAAGTTCTGGATCATTGCTTCTACTGATCCATGAAAGCTGAGCTAAATAGTGTGTAAAACCTCCTTAATCTTGTTTGCCTGTCCTGGTTTCAACCGTTTTGTTATTGTTCTTTACGTACATTATGTAATGGGTTTATTGCAAATTGTGTAAACACAACTCTGTCTAGCGTTTCATAATGCAAGAAACATTTAATATTGAAATGCATTATTTATTTAATAGAGGGGCCTTTGGGGTGTAAACAAATAGCTTGCCTGTGATGTGATGACCGTTACATTGCAATTACTTCTGAATTACTTCCGTTTTTACGCCATTTTGAACTTTAACAATTTCATTCGATATCCGTCCTTTAAACCTGAAGGTGTGAGACAATTAGCATGTAAGGGTTGCATTTGCTGTATCCGAGTCGGAAATGCGATTTGTGGTAAATGCCTAAAATCATCATAGACTAATCAACATAATTGAATAGCACATGCATGACTATGTAATTCATGATTACTCTATTAAGAAATATCAATTTTATGTTTCTTTGTACATGCTTATAAATAGAAATAAAATTGGTTTGTGTGAATGTTAACTCATTTACTCCATCATTCAGTGTTACCACTAACTTAATAACATATGCACTTAGATACCTTCAACGCCAACGATTCCATTCAATTCGGTTATGTGAAAAAAATAAGTTGTGAAGGTATTAACAGTGGTGAACCTAAGATCATCTGTGTGTTGCATTTAACACTTTTGTGCTAGCCTTTCTTACTTATTATTGCACAACTCTTGCTTCATGTTTTTTTATCTGAAGTCTTTTTAAGTACTATGTGAAATTTTACATGTTAAATACGATTACGTTGTCTATCAATAGCATTGCTTCCGTAGTGTTCTATATGCTCGAATGAGGATCAGTTACACAATTATTAGAAATAGTAATAGGCTTTACATAATTAAAACTGCTTACCAGCTTCTGAATAACAATTGCCCGCAGGTATTCTTTAAAGCCACATTAACAATCAAAATCAACGAATATTTCTTAAAATATTTCGTAAAAATAAAATTAACCAATATAAAATCAGTTTTCTTTATAGCAATAGCCACAATTTCAAGGCTTGATGTGAACTGGTAACATAGATTTAACAAGATACAAAATGCTCTTTTGAAATATTTTATGATTTTGATTTAGATTTATTGTTTGTTTTTAAAATAAAATTAGTAATAACATTATATGTGTATACACCTATATTTCAATTATGCTTCAAATAAAAACAATATCGAATCTATAAACCAAAACTTAAAAAAAAAAAAAAAAAAAAAAATNGATTTGCATATGTTTGTAAATTGGTATAATGTTTACCCCTTGCTGTAACATATATTGTAGTCAGTGTGATTAATGTGCATTTGTTTATCTTTTATACTTTTTGTTGCTCCGTTCCTGATATTGAGATTCTGTTCATCATGTTCGAATGGACGCACTTGCTTTTACATAAGACGCATCCAGGGCAAAAAGAAAAGATTGCAAGTATTTCAATATTTTAATGAAGCATATTGTGAAATATTCTTTTTCAAGATACACATTTTGTTTGCAAACAATATATAACTAATTACTCAGAATGAGGGGCAGAATGTTTTATGAGTAATTGCTCCTCCAATGCATGCTGTTTTGCAATTTTCCTTACAAAGAAACTTGAGTACAAAGTGCATCACGTTTATTATGATGACCAAGGTAACTTTCTTTTGCTTGATTTAAATCTTTGAGAAACTAGATAAACCATTATCAAGATATATGGACCAAACACTGATATCCCGAAATTTTGTGACAATATTTTCCAGAAATGTGTAACGATTGGTTATGACGCTTGTTTGATTTGTGGATATTTTAATTTAGTTTTAGACCCAACTCCGGATTATGATGATTAGAAAAATGTAAATAATTAAAATGCAAGACAACCGGTTTTGAATCATATTAAACAACGATATCTTTCTTATCCATTCAGAGCTAACGATTCTGTTCTGAAACGATATGCGTGGAGACGAACAAGCCCCTCACAGTAAGCTAGGCTTGATTTTCTCCTTTTATCACCGCTTTTATTAGCAGCTGTCATCGATGTAAACATTCAACCATGACAAAGGTCCGTGGAAGCATAATTCTTGTCTTTTAGGTGACATCGACTACTTTAAACATTCAATATAAAATAATAAAATAAACGAAATAACTGCAATACATGGTCCCCGTTTATAATTTTGATAACATATCTGATACAAAAAAAGATCAAGACGTACAACTTTGTCTCGATACTTTAGTAATGGAAAAAAGGGGCAAAGCAATATCTTACAGTTCCTATAAAAACTATCTATCGTGAACAGCAACTAAAACTCGACATTGAAAAACTAGAAAAATAAATGTCACAGTTAATACTGTTCAATATATTAATATTTTAAAAGCTTAACTTGAAACAATAAACGATACAAAATTGAAATTGTCCGTTATGAGGTCTAGAGCTATATTGGTTCAAAAAGGTGAAAAACTATCAAAACTTGTTTGTTACCTTGAAAAAATACAATTAAACGACAAAAGCTATAACCAATTTAATTAATGAAAATGTAAATGTAATATATACTCTGCCAGACATTTTAAAAGAAACCGCCTTATTAAAACAAAACCATACCAGTCTCAAAATTCAAACGTAAACGATGAATATTTAAATAGTTACGTTAATGACATATAAAGCAACCAACCTCTCAAGTGCACAGTTAAATAGTATAGAAGGGCAAATCACATTAAAAGAGGCTTCTATTGTTTTAAAAAAAATGTCAAATAATAAACGCCCAGGTTCATCTGGTTTTACAATTGCCTGTTCAAGGTATTTTGGCCAAATTCGGTAACCTTTGTTTGCAGAGCTCTAAATTACACATTTATAAGTGGAAATTTATCCGTTATTAAAGCACAAGGTATAATTAACTGCATTCCAAAAGGTGATAAACCTAGTACAGAATTGCGGCCAAAAACGTTACTAAATAATGTATATAAAATCGGCTCTGGATGCATTGCAAACAGGTTGAAGCTATATATAGATACACTCATAAGCAATAATCAAACTATTTTCATTAAGGTTAGGTTCATAGGAGAGAACACTAGACTCATTTGCGATATTCTTAATTACACAGATGAAAATGACATCCCGGGCCTGCTTTTGTTAATAGATTTTAAAAAGGCCTCCGATTCCTTGTCATGGGCAGTTGTAAAATCGGATTCTATCATGGTTCGATTTCGGTCGTGACATAATACAATAGTTTAATGTATTGTATAAAGACGGAGTATCGGCGATCACACAATCCTCCTGACAAAACCATTGGTAACAAAAGAGTGTTTTTTTTAATCATCTTTCGAAAAAGGCAATCATTTTGTTTGGGACTTAATGCACAATACTGAACCTTTTACCTTTTATAGTTATGATAATTTTTATTAAGTGTATAACTTCCACCCAAACTACCTTTTTTTTCCTAGGTATTATTGACGCAGTGACAAGGTACATGAAAGGCATATGCTCTACTGACAATAGATTTATGAAGACTTTTATTCGCACTAGTGTACGGCCCATCTTAGTAAACACAAAGTGTACAAAACCTATGTTGTGATATAATTACAAAAAAAAAACGCCAGTGTGTATAGCTTAATGGTCGATCATTAATTATATTGAATCGAAAGAATGGCGTCATATTTTCGGTATGCGTTTTCGTAGTTCACGCGATACCAATTTACAGTGGTTTCAATATAGAGTTGTACAAAGAATCATAGGTACAAACTCCTTATTATTTAAAATTGGACATTCCACTTCAGCGAACCTATTCAAGATATATGTTGGGAATGTAAGCATGTCAATCAGTTAATAACATAATTGTTTTCTTGATGTTATCTTTCTTATGTATATATAGAACATTCACACACGGAGCAGATACAGGAAGTACGAGACATGTGTAAAAAAAAGATATGCTCCAAATTGGACGAAATTGAAGAAGAAACTCGAAATGAAGGGGAAGAAATGTTAAAGAGTCTGCAGGCTTCACTTGTGGATAATGTTCAGAACTGCAAAATGCTTAAGAATGAATTGGAACATCACAATGAAGCCATTAAGGGTTTAAATGATGATAGCAATATGGAAGTTTCCTTTATTGCTAGTCAAAAATGTCTGGACAAGATACAACAGTCTGAAGATTTTCTCGAAAATAACACAATAACGAATACAAGCTTATTGTCCGTTCAGTCAAACAGATTCATGGATAAGTACCTTATGAAACTGTCTAGTTTGAAGATGTTTGTACAGCATACAAGCCAGGCAATCACTGTTAAAGTTTCAAGTGATTCATACTTGTCCGATATCAGAGGAATATTTGTTTTCCTGGCGTTCATATAATCTTGGCAGACAACAAAAATAGTAAAATTATTCTGCTAGATCAGCAATATCAGATTGTTGCGCAATGTAATGTTGCACATCCAAGGGACATATGTCAGATTAAACCAAGCCAAGTGGCAATTACTGTGCATGATGGTCGTACACATGAAGTCCAGTTTATCTCAGTAAACAATAGAACACTTTTGAAGGATAGGCAATTTCCGTTACAGCATGACTGTAGAGGTATTGCCCACTATCAAGAATTGGTGTTTGTCACTTCTGGAACTGCGCTCTTCCAGTATACACTTGGCGGGAAACTGGTTAAACAGTTGTACGAGGATACATCACTATTTAATACAGGTGAGAATCATGATGATGCTATTGTTTATATAACAAATGTGTATTATTAAGTTATTCAACTATATTCCTGAGATTTTTCTTGGCAAATCAAGGTCAATGTAGATACATGCTTGCATTCGGCAAGAACTCTTTGTGCTTGCTGGGATTTCACTATTGAATTAGAACAAAAGATCGTCGTATCACAACAACTAGCCCATGGCAAAGACTTAATGCTCTCTTCATGTTCAAGGTCAAAGAGGACACTTGAAGATCAGGCATATTTTGTCATGTATGGATATAGTGAACTAATAGTAGATGTTTTTGTGAGTCCATAGCTTTATTTTGCTTGAAGAGATTAAAAACAAATAATCCAATCGGCTAGACATGCATTTAAAAACACGTCTATCACTTAAAGATCAAGATTAGATGTGTTTCTTAAAGTTATTAAATAGTTCTTTTATGGTGAAATTGATATTACATGATCGTGTGTATAATGGATTAACTATGGCACTTAGCCCTTTCTTAAAAGTCAATGCCGAAGGCATGATTTGTAACTATAGTAACAGAGGTTCATGCTTTGTTTTTACTTGCGATATAATGTTAACTTATTGTTCTAGTAACTGTTAACCAGTATGTTTGTTGCGCAACACAAGTGAACTTTCTTTTCAAGTGAACAAGTGTGTTGTGAGTCCTACAGGAGACACGCTTTATGTCACAAATGCATCTCAACACAAGCTGCTTACCTCTACCATAAATTGCCAAATCCTGAACGTTTTCATGGACCCTGAACTACAACATCCATATGGGTTACATGTCACGCCTGTGGGCCATATGCTGATCTGCGGATGGTCTTCCCATTCTGTCATACAAGTGGATTGAGAGGGGAGGAAAATATATTGCATATACATTTGATGTTTGTCTATTTCTATGTTTTTTTATAAATTATATTATTACAAATATGCTGTTGTATCATCACTGATCCATCTTTGTATTATGTACTATGTAATATTATGTACTATATATATATATTCCGCCAAACGACGTTACGTTATTGTATGACGTTGACGTCACTTCCTATGTATTTGTTTATATTGATGTACTACTGATGAAGGCTATGGCCGACACATGTTTTGTACTTAAGACATTTTAATAAACAACAATTACGTGTTTGTACGATTTATTTATTGTTTTGTTACTATTGCAATCAAATTTTAAAAACAAAAAAATTGCAAACTTGCAAAGTGTTTCAATGATGAATTCATTGAGGTATGTCTCTATAATTTATTGAAAACTTACAATCATGAATCAAAATCGCTTTTTGGATGTTAAAATGATGTCATTAAAATGTTATCTTTTCTGTACATTGAAATAATCGACCGTCCACATTTGATCAGTAAAAACACGTGCGCTACTCAAATCATAGCTCTACAAGGTTGACTTGACTTATAATAAATATGTAATATGTACGATTGGCACTAGTCGTGATGTTTGTGTGTTTCATATCCATTGAAATAACAGGGGTACACATGATATCATTATTGATATTAACAATTTTCTTTGAATCTGCAAACCCCTCCGGTTTTGTACTTAAAAAATAAATATATCTCCATGGGGATCACATGGCATGATGTATCTTCAATAACATAAATACTTTTCCTATGTAAAATCAAATCCCCATTCTTCATATTAAGGGAAGCGCGTTGCTTTCCGTGAGCCTTCTTGTTTGTTTGATACAAACCTAAATAAAACCAATCTCGTGCACGACGGTTATATTACATTCACTATGTGAGAGCATGGAACGACAACTCTGCGTGGAGATTGAAATAAAACATATAAATGACTGGCGTAAGCCTCAATGACGATGTATAGAAGATTAATAAGATGTTGTTGTGGAATTAACTTAATTTAATTTATAAATTTATTAAAAGATCTTTTTATTAACCACTGGTTGGATTTAAATTATTGATATGTTCGTATGACCTTTCTATAAACATATATTTAATTTATTATGATTGTTAAAACATGTATTTTTAGGAGCTGATGTGAAAGAATGACGTAGAAAAGTGTGTTGGGGAATACTTAACCAGCTTAATTGAGCCACATACAAAAGTAAAAAATGACACGTGTATTTTTGTGAAGAGTGAAGAAACAAAACACAGTGATGATGGTTACTATAAACAGATTTAAAGAAACCAAATAAACCGTTTTTTTGGGGATCTGTATGTTACTGTTGAAGATAAATTCTGTAGTGGACTAGTATTGATACTGTCTTGGAATGTTTTTGTACAATAAACATTGTGAATATGTATAGCATGTTTATGATAAGAGTGGATATTTCGAAAATCGTATGAACACAACAGCACCACTAACTTAGGAAGAAGTTAAGTGATTCTCTTTACCCATTTATAATTTTTATTTTTAAATTTGATCTTATAATGTTTTATCACGGGATTAAGAATTGGCCCTCTTTCTGGTAATAATGTTGTTTTTGATACTTGACTAGTTAAAAAAAGTAAAAGTAAAAATTCGTGGCTAAACTTGTATTTTATATCGAGCCTTAGGAATTATGTCCGTCTTTCCCTGAAATTAACTAGACTTAGTATAAAAAATATTATTGATTTTATTTTTATTTTAGTCATATCATATATGATTGTCTTCTCTTCTATTTCATTCCCGCATGCTTGTACAATTGTTTTATCAGGCATTTGATTTTCCGTATAAAAGATATGTGTTTATATTAAATCATTAAGAGTATATTATTTTTTTATCTAATAAAACAACAAGCTACGCAGACTTTTGTATTTTTAAGTGTTTATGAACTGTTATCGGAAGCCTTTGATGCCATTTATTAACTATTGATGAATAAATTACATACACAGAAAACGTTTTCCCGCTACATATTCGTTTGTGTTTAAGAAGAATGCATTTCCAATAATTTATAAACGGGTTAGAAATAAATATTGCGGTTTGGATACACGCTTGAGTACTTATATACAAAAATCACTGCACAAGCGCTTTAACATTTATAAGTGAATCATTGCATAAACACTTCAAGACAAAAATAAGCAAGCAGATGAAAAGCGTGTTTAATTGGTTTTGATTACTTTTAATTACTATATGGGTCTTTTAAAGAGAGTGAACTCAGTTTGACACTTCGACATAAACCTACAGTAATTTCCACTAAATGATGATGGTGATGTTGGCATGGAGATAATGGTTGCGGTAAGTGTGACTATAGTTTGATTAATATAATGATTATAATACATTTGTTAAATCATTAAAATGACGCTAAATTAAGGTACTGTATACATCTTTTATTGACAATGAAGGTAATGACGATGGTGAGGTTAATGATGAACATGCTTAAGGCAAAAACAATAATGATAATATTGATGACGCGACTACGATAATGATGATGATTTTCGTTTTCTATTATTTACACCGTAATAAGAATGGACGTCTTCAAAGTTTTTTGTTAGAACTTATTTAATGATCTATTGTTATAACCCATTTTCGCCTGAACGTGATTTCACAAGAACACGATTATATTATTTGTAATATAGTTTTGTGCACGATTTGAACTATGTATACTTGATTATCTCTGCGCTATTGATATTAACGAGGTGGGAAATTCTTTACGTGTGGACATTTGATAGTATATGCGTGTGTTCGTATTTTATACATGTATTGATTTTAATTTGTAATTTCTATCAATACCGCATAATGATTGTTTTTATTTTCACTGTAAGAAGGAGTGTATACAGTTGAGAAATTTTAGAATGACATTTCTGTGAAACGTGTATTAAATCTAACTGAATATATTAATTTTATATATGCATGAACTAAATCAAAATCAAATCTCCCTTAATAAAATAAAGCCATAAATCAGTATCCATAAAGGACTTCATGTCATTATCAATGGTTTGAGTTTCAATAATCGTTCAATCGCTTGATTTGATTTGATTTTTATACAATTATTCTCTTCATGTATCAATGAATCATTCAACACACTCGTATAACGATTTATAATTATAGTACCTGTGTGTCTCTCATAACGGTACGTAAACACGTGCTTTAAAGGGGAAGGGATTCAGTATTAGGGTAATTGTTCGTCCCGTAATCACACAGAACAGAACAGAATGGTTTATTCAGACGTAAGCATAATAAGCTCATCGTCGTTTAAATAAATATAGAATTACAGCATGAAGAAAATACGAAATAAACAAAATATACATGATTTTGAAAAAAAAAACAGATCAATTTAAAACATAAGGAATAAATGTTTTCGCGAGAATGTTATTACACTTATTACATTCTTCTAGACCAAATTTCATTATTGAAAAAATAAAATTATTTCAATTATCAAATATAAGATATTTAACTTGTTTATACATAAACAACTTTTAGTTGTTTTGTGTGTTTTTTAAAAGAAAAAAAGCAGTAATATGAAGTCATATGAAGGACAGATATAATCGCATAAATCCAACTTTATACTTGTAGGTCTTTTTTCATTCGTAGTTAAATAATTTTAGAAATATAGGATTGAGAAAAGCTGATAATGTATCTCTATCTTTATACACTTGTTAATTTAATCATACCCAAAATTCGACCATCTATGCGAAAAAAATAAATATATATAGATGATCTAGAGGGATAAATGCGACAAAATTACTTTAGCAACAATTATACAATACATTCAATATTAAAAAAAAACTAACGAACAACAACACAAAACATACTCATACATGAAAATTTAACAAGACTTGGGTATGTGAACAATTGGAGTACTGTGTAGGTAACCGACTTAATAATTTTTATACTGTTGACATTAGCATGTCACTTAGTTGGAAGACTTTATGGCAGTATGTTGCCAACTTTTGTTAAATAGTTTTATTTTCGCTTTGCATTAAACGTACATATTTAAACATACTCGTATGGTTATAGAAATATTTTGAAATATATTCTTTCCTATCACAGTGGCTATACTGCTATTTGTGTTTTACCAATTTAAGAGTTAAGGCCCTGTGGTATTGTGAAGCGAAACCTGATTGGATAAACGATTCATTTTCTTAAGGTAAACATTGAGTGAGATCAAATTTGTGAAAAATCTTTCGAAATACATGGTTCGGTTTATTAAGGTGGTCTGACAAATAAAATGCAAATGAAACATATTGCGAACTATAAAGTCATTCAATATAGACATTGATTTGGTGTCCACAATGTTGGTTTGAACAATTTTCATTGTAATTTTTGCAAGTTGGAACCATATAAAGTAATAAATATATTCCACAAACAGATCAATATAACACTAACCATGCAATTAAAAACGTATCTACAAAAACACAATCAGCAGAACACGGTTTATAAGTTAAACTGACAAATCATTTATAAATACGTGTTAAACAAGACAATCAAAAGCTGCGTTTGAGTCATAAATCAAATCGGCTTAATCGAAAATAAATTGCTACATGAATGGAAATATGTCATATTATTGGTCATGATCAGACCTGTTTTACTTTGGAACACAGCTCTCTTTACAGATGGAGTTCGTATCACAATTTTTCATCATTGCGACGCAGTCTACAGCCGCGTTGACCATGCATTGCTTGTCGTTGTTGGGCTTGGTCTTACTGTCATCACATTGTCTTCCACTGCTGCTGCTGATTGCCTTCGGCCATGCTACGCAGTCCTTGTCCTTTTCACACCCTTCCCCGAGACAAGCTGAAATAAACACACGACAGTTATTTTTCATCGCTGCATACATGTCTGCATTGCGATCAAGATACGGGGCTTGATCCCCACTCTGGAAGAGTTCTCAATATCTTGTCTTAAGACAACAAGTACTGGTTCTATCAAGGAAATAAAACTCGGTTGTTTCTCAATAATCCGTAATTAGGCGTTCGAAACACTTTACGAAACACTTAACTTACTTAATTTGGTTGTAAATTCATATTTAATATGTTGATTGTATATTAAAACTCAACAATATGCTTTTAATCAACATGAGTCAATACATAGTGACGGTAAGAAATTTAAAACAAAATTAACAACGTAATATCTAATTTTTGTACCATCTCCAACGCAGAAACCATAAATGCAAGAGGTATTCAATTCACACGGATCGTCACATTCTCAAGTGGCTTTGCACAACGCGATAAAACTGAAACAGCAGCAAAAAAAAAAATAATATTTTTCTTCAATAATTATCACAATATAGAATATTACATAATTTGCTATTAAAGGTTGCAAGTGGAACAACAACGATTTCTAGTTTACGGAACATTTTCATCATCCGTTCTTAAATAAAATGAACAATTGACTTTATAAGTTTTCATCAACCAATGGTGATTTAAGGAAAAAAACATGACTTAAATTTAATACAATTATGCTGGACCCGTTAGGGCCATCGTGGTTACGCATTTAAATCCAGAGGGCGACAATGCGAGAGTGCGAGAATACGATAACGAGAGTGCGAGAAAACGATAACGAGAGTGCGATAATACGATGACGACAATGCGAGAGTGCGAGAATACGATGAAAACAGTGCGACAACGCGATAGTACGATGGCGACAATGCGCTAGTACGATGGCGACAATCCGATAGTCATATCGTACTGTCGCCATCGTATTGTCGCACTCTCGTAGTCGTATTCTCGCACTCTCGTCATCGTATTCTCGCACTCTCGTCATCGTATTCTCGCACTCTCGTCATCGTATTCTCGCACTCTCGTCATCGTATTATCGCATTGTCGCCCTCTGGATTTTAATGTTTAAGCACGATGGCCGTAACCGTATTCCGTACCTTTATTCACTAACATACAGCTTGCCACATTTAACAAATACCTCTCGAGGCCGCATGTCATAACATTCATCTACTTGTAATAATCATGTTATACAAAGGAGGAAAAACATAAACAATTTTAGCAACGCCTGAAAGCATTGAACATACAAAGTAACCTTAACATTGATTTACTGATATACCTTTCTATACCTTTTTACATTTTATCATATTGTTTTAATATTTATGGACTCCTTGCATTGGATGATGAACATATAATTTACGCAGCTGACATTAGGCATGGCAGGTTTTGCATCCACAGGGGCTGTAGTAGTCGTCTGCACTCGTACACCGGGATGGACATGAGTATGCAGACGGCGTGTGGGTCGGCGAAATTGTTGACTTCGTCACAGCACTCGTTACCCAGGGGGACAACTGAATAAAAACACCACTAACTTGCTTCAATGACAGCACTCAGGACACAGAAGGAGGATAATATTTTGCATCAACACATTTTTATTGTTTTGTACCACAAAAAAAAACACAATTAATCATAATAAACATGCTTGATACATAACGTGTTCATGAAACATACACTGAATTAAAAGTATATGATTTCAGTTTAAAGAAATGACAATGAACAATTGTTAGAAACACGGTCTTTGTCCTTAATTGTTGTTGTTTCTTTAATAATATCTGTATCAATACACCATGATTTGTAAAATTCACAATATGCATTGTTTTAATATGAGTCTATATTTATGTGAAATACCGTCAATATCCACGTTTACCAAATTAAAATTATTTTTTTCTCAAATAAAATTTCTTAAACATATACTACAGTGTCACATTTAAACTTTAACTGTTTATTATTATTTTATGACATGATATTAAAACAATCCATACTATGTGACGTTGCTACAAATTGCTGCAATAAGCTGACCTAGACATGTGTAACAGCTTCAATACTGTTGTTGCTGCTTTTGTCGTTAGGATACTGCTGTTTTAGCTGAATTAGAAGCACTGGTAGGGCCCCGTGTAAAGTTGCGTACCCTGAGAAGAGATCTGTGACGATGGTTGTGATGAAGTCCAATTTGCTGTGAAAGAAAAATATCTAGGCTTTCATATTATCAGTAAAATGGCTTCTCATGTACCGTGTATGGTAAGAGAGTTCAACTAAAACCAAAAACACATACGCTACAAAGTTTAACATCAAACATTAAAAAGAAACAATACTGGTTTTACGGTTTCAATTTAAATACTCCAAGAGTGGGGATCCAATCCATTCCAAATGTTGACTCTACAGTTTATTAAGGTAAATATTGACGACGCACAGAGGAAGAGGCATAATGGACAAAAGTCGATCACAAAAGCAAAGATCTGCTTCAGTCCAAACTTAAGGTAATAAGCGGATTTTTATGTTTTTATTTTTAGTGACACTGACCCTAAGTTCAATCTCTCACCAAATCGGCATGTTACCTACCAACACACACAATTTATGTAAGGACAATATTGTTTTTCCTAGCTTGAGTGATTGAAATACATGTTAAGCAATATTGACCTTTATTTGGACTCAACTGTCTCCAAAAGGCAGCCCCATGTAAGCTATAGAAAGGAGATTTATATCAAGGACATAATAACCTCATTTTTAGTACAAAAGGGGCATAATTCTGCTTAATTGAACTTCCGATTAATCGTCCGATATACGTGACTTTGAGTGAAGATTCCCACAGCGTGTAGTAGTTAAAGAGATATGTACTTGTTGCAAACTAATACTCCGAGATTCTCTCTTGCACGTAAACTTAACCGCACTGGTATAAGTGCAAAAGTTGGACTAATCCTGCTGAAATCTGGTCACAGTTATAGGTCTTGGTCAATTAATGTTCATTGAACCATGAACGCATATGTAAACGATTATTTAAATATATGTAGAGATATGAATAAATTGCATGTTTGCCTTAACCAATTGTCTAACTACAAAAAGGCTAAACACGCAGGCAAGAGCACTCGACTTTTCTTTCTCATCTAAATGTAGATACTAAAGGAAAACCGTAACCATACCATTATGTTGATACGGGTTCCTACAATTGTAGAAAATTACAAACACTTGTTATTCAAAAATGTTACCAGTCTGTAGTATTCAATATATATGTTCAAATAAAGGCCCTGAAAACATCACAAAACATCTGGGCTTACATTCTAAAAGGTCCTTTGCGTTGTATCCTTATTTTAAAGGACATAATACATGTTTAACCATATAACAAATAATATTTTACTTGGGCTTTGTTCACCATTTTTGGAATTGATTGAAGATTGAGGGCCCTGTACTTGTCACCTGACCCAAACATACTTTCTAGAGCCTTTTTAAAAACATACAAAAAACAAAGTACCTTGTGGATGAAGTAATCACGGGCCCTGAATAGGGAAGTTCGAAGACTCAGGATAAAACTGGGCGTACACCGATGGAACGTTGTGTGGAGCATTCGCTTCAAGGTCCCGAGGTAAAAGCCTACCGCTGCTCAAGCACGAGAAGTGATCCCAAGCTTCTCGGAACCGATCTTTGATTGTAGAGGGTCCTCTAAGAACCGACTCAGATATCCTTTATTTCCTTAAAAAAGTATAACATTTTATACATTGAAGCAATTTGTACTTCTTAAATAGCATATTTATGTAAAAGGTTCGCAACACACATCTGCCAGTTGCTCAAGAAAGTATAAATAGGTAATAATTAAACAAATTTGTAAAGGCTGTTCTTTTCTTTATATGAGCTTTGTGAACACATGCTTAGGCATAGGCTAACCAATGTGATACACATATCTTAAACTCATTAATACCTTATGCTGATGAAGCTGCTGCAAACAGGGTCGTTTAAAGTCTAGACACAGACGTCGACACTTCAAGCCACTGAATGATCGACGACAGTTGCTGCTGAAAAGCAGGTCTATATTCTTCGAACGCAACATATCATGATCATTTCAGCTTGTGCGACTCGGGAACAAGGTGTCCATGCTTGACATTAAGTTGTTGCTTAGCTTAATTGATGATGGAATAGACATGGAACTCACCTTACTCTGCTTGTTCAGTTGTGAACACTGAAGCCGCCTTGTAAGACAGGTGGTGTGGTGGACTGAAAAAAAATCTATGTATGTTACATTCCTGAGCAAGTTTCTTCATGTTACATTCCTTGAGCAAGTTTCTTCATGTTACATTCCTTGAGCAAGTTTCTTCATGTTACATTTCTTGAGCAAGTTTTTTTATTTAACATTTCTATAGCAAGTTTCTTCATGTTACATTGCTTGAGATAATTTCTTCATGTTAAATATCTTGAGAAAGTTTCTTCATGTGACATTTCTTGCTAGGCAGCATCAGAAGCTTGTGGCTCTCCTTGTCATCCTTTGTCAAGACGCGCTCCATGCCTTAGGGATGGTCCTAGTTGGAAGTGTTGTGCTATTCTTCCGTAGGTCTCTCCATGGGTCCTGTCCGCAGGGACTGGCTGCTATCCGCGAGCAACATTGCCTTGCATCCCTGACGACTCTTGTGTCGACTACATCCACCTGTGAAATAGATTTAAATGTGTTAATTACCAGAAAAACATAGTAGCCCTAATGACCGTTGTTTTTACTACGTCCACTAGAGCAAATATTTATATTTTGCCTATTTATTTGTATTTTTAATCACAGTAATCCACATTAAAATAATGTTTATTTCAAATAAATAGCCATTCCATGACTACAATACACAAATCAGCCAACTCATCTAGAAAAAAAACAAGAGTACTGACCTTAAGGTGTTCCAAGATCAGATTTGCATACGCAAGCAGGATCCATGGGTTGCGACAGTAGCTGACAAAGCTTTTCCGATGGGGCACTTTTGGTCTTCTATTCCAGCTATTCCAGGCTCACGTAGAATAGCAAGATGTATTTCGTGTATGTCTATTTACGTTTCACGCAAAAATACATTGTTATAATAAAAAAATTACAAATATTCCACTGCAGAAAAAGGTAATATTAATAAATCTCATTTCATGAGTTAACTTTCTGTAAACATTACTAAGGAGATCAATAGTTTTTCCTCTAAAGATTTCATAAAAAGTATTCGTCAATATAAATTTCTTACATGACATGATACATGTAGAAATAAAAGTTTCATTGAGTGTCATCTCAATGTTTATATATGTACAGACAGTAAATGTACACTTGAACGGCTTTTGTTTTTCATAAATAGTTCATGACATCTTGTTAATTAAAAGACAATACGGAAACAATTGTTATTACAACATAAAATATTAGATATTAGTTATAATGTTCAACGAAATAGTTCACCTTGTTTAAGCAAATATATGTGCACAACAATTATTTGTTTTTCCTACTACACACACAATGTTGTATTGGAACATCACACTCTGCAATGTTCTAACGGTCAATAACACATAATAACTGAAATATCAATCACATATGACTACAACAATTATATAGATATACACACTATTCCACTCTTATCACCAGGATAGGATTTCCTCGTTGCCCCACAATGATGGAGGATGTGGTGCTGCTGTAGCATAATGACCATGGGTCCACCAGCCCATCCCTTCTTGTAGCCAGAGTGGCCAGCTTCCTCATCCCCTTACTGTCCACCTGCATTATAGTGTCAGACCCCCATAAACAGACCAGCACCTGGCCTGCAGGGGTAACATGTACACCCTCTGGGGCTCGTAGTTCTGGGTCAGTCAAGGTAGCCAGGACTGTTCCATCCCTGGCCAGGGTGAGGAGCTTGTTCTCGGAGCTGTTGGTTATGTACAGCTTGTCCCCTGTGGGACTCACTGCACACCTGGATACTGCACAACAGAGTAACATCAAGCTATTGCATTACTCCAAATGTTACATAATCTTCATACACAGACTCCATTGATAGTGTAGTTCATATGTGTTGTTTAATGTGTGTTGCAACTGGTGAGATAGGAATAAAGTGTTGTTAAATTAAACAGATGGAAACAATTACACACACCAAAGCAATTACACAGTTCAAGCAACAGGTACATATTTATGTAACTGTATGCAGCAATATTATATTTCCTTCAGATGTACAAATGTGAAAGGAATGTACTGACATATAAGTGAAATTGACATCGGCAGACATACTTCATACATGTACATTGTTGCGACTGTAGTTGGTTTGTAAAGTGTTTTTAACAGAAAATAATGTTTCAAACAACCAATTTTGAAACTTTTCTATCTAGCATTTTGCTAAACCATTTACAAAAGCAAGTTGTGAAAAAAATTCATATTGGCATATATACGTTTGAACACTTCAAAATCAAATTACAACAATTTAAAGAGTATCTTTTTTTACTTTGTTATGTTGTTGTTGTTTTGTTTTTTTAATTTATAAAACATATCGTACAGGTACAGTAATTAGACAAAAACGTTCTGGCTATTGTAAAAATGAATACATGTAAATTATACAATTTTATAATTTCTTTTTAATACATACTCCTTATGATATCTGGATTGATCAATCATAATTCTTACCTGTCCGATCACCTGATGTATTCTCGTAAAGTCTGCAGACCAGTTTTCCGCTCAGTGAGTACTGGTACAGTGTAGTACCAGAGGTGATGAACAGGTCACCATGGTGGTGGGCAATACCTCTACAGTTATGTTGTACCTGGAACTTTCTGCGTGGAACTAGCTGGCTCTGGGTGATTGAAATAAATTGGACCCCATGAGTGCTTAAATTCATATACACAGACAGTGCAACCTCACTGGGTGTTATCTGACATATGTCAAAGAGACGCTCAGTTACAACACAGTGACCCACCACCTGGTACTGCTGGTTCAGCAGCTTGACTTTAATATCCGTGTTACCGAAGTATACAACCAGGACCTCTCCATCTGGGAGAACACAGCAGCCTGTGATAGGATTTGGTTCTTGCTCATCTGGTATTATCACACCATGCTCAGAGATCCCCTGAACAGAAAACACCTTGCCTGACCTACCCAGCACAGTCCTTGCCTGCTTAATTTTGTGCTCATATTTCAGGCTGGCTATTAGGCAGAGCTCCTCATTATCCCCGATTTTCTCAATGGATTCATACAATTGTGTTAATTCACTATGAAGATCGGTGCATCTTTGAATAGATACTGTAATGGAACCTTTTATACTCATAACTTCATCTTTCATTTTGTTCAGTTCATTCACAATCCTATTATCAAATTCATTCAAAATGGAAATAACTGTCCTACACAGTTCTTCTTTTATAAAGTGTGCATTTTCATCAGATGTACTTACATTATCTTCACATTTATACACAGAAGTAAAGATTTTCAGACACAGTTGTTGTATCACAGACCCCTTATGTTCATTGTATGATCCCTGCAATGACTTCATACTGGCCTCCTGATTGTCCTGCATGTTATTGATGTCTCGAAGAATAGTTTCAAGTTTAATTGAGAGTCTCCGCAAGTCTTTGGACTGTCTGCTGGTCAACTCAGAAATGGGAGTCACTGTATTGCACAGGCTGAAACAAACCCAAATCCCATATGTAATACCATACCAATGACATGTTATGTAAAGATTCAAATGAGCATACATATTTAACTAAAAAAAACAAGAAATGAACCATTTTTATTTTAAAGGGTTAATGTGTTTCCAGTTCTGATGCTGAATATTTTCTTCAATGCTTTTTTTCTATTTTTTGTTACAATTACATTGACCTCAATATCCTACAGGATACTACATGTTTAAGCAAACACTCTCAATATACTGTTATTAAAAGTGCAGTCTGTGTTGAGCAGCCAGTGAATAGCTTTGGCCAAAGATGTGGCTTATGACGGGGGACTGCTTAATAGAAGGATATTCAATTATTCTGATTTTTATAAATAGTATTTAAAAGGCATTGTTTAAAAAGTGTCAGCTGCCATAACAATAATAATAATAATAATAATAATAATAATAATAATAATAATAATAATAATAATTATTATTATTATTATTATTATTATTATTATTATTATTATTATTATTATTATTGTTATGGCAGCTGACACTTTTTAAACAATGCCTTTTATATACTATTTATAAAAATCAGAATAATTGAATATCCTTCTATTAAGCAGTCCCCCGTCATAAGCCACATCTTTGGCCAAAGCTATTCACTGGCTGCTCAACACAGACTGCACTTTTAATAACAGTATATTNAATAATAATAATAATAATAATAATAATAATAATAATAATAATAATAATAATAATAATAATAATAATAATAATAATAATAATAATAATATAATTATAATAATAATAATAATAATAATAATAATAATAATAATAATAATAATTATAGTGATTATCTGGTATCTTAGACCCAACTTGACTTAATTCATTTTTGGCCGAAATAATGTCAAGATTAATAATCTGACGTAATTTCGACAAAATCAAGTCATAGTTGTGACATATCGAGTCGTAAAAGTTTTTACTTCGCTGGGAGTTACAATTCGTACATGCTTTTTGTATGTAAATTCACTTAAATCGGCAGTATAAGCCACTCAGAATAATTAAACCAACTTTTAAAGTCGTAAACTGTTCCAAAAAATGTCTACATTCAAGCAATAGGAAATGCCGAGATATTCCAAATTTGAAAATATGTCAATTTATTTAACCCTTAATATTTAACCCAAAGAAAAACTGCAACAATGTATTGCGTGCGGTGTGTTAACACCATGTTCCAATTCACCTTGAGTAACAAAATCACTGTCACAAGAATGTGTCCTAGTTCAAATAAAACTGTTATAAACTATAAACTTTCAGCTGCCAGCATACAACTTGACCATCAAACACACGGTTTTAAACATGAGTGCAGCGTAGCCTTTTGCCTTTCCTTTGCTAATCGTCAATTTAAAACTTCCCGCTTTCGGTTTAAAAACGATTTTATAAAGCTTTTGTTTGGAGTATTTCTCCACAAAAGACACGAACTTTGATTGATTAATTCAACTCGATTTTATAGACATACATTGGACATAGTTCTTTTTTATGGTTTTTGCCTTTACGAGGAAAAACATTGAGCTGTACAAATGTACTCGTAAAAGCCTAAAGCATTCAGGAAGAACTAACCTTGAAACCTGTCATTCAATATACAATCAAAAGCTATATCTTGGTATAGGGTATTTCTGTAGCTAGTTGCATTACAATAACTGAAGTAGATATCAAGTTCTAAAGAACAGGAGGGGAAAGGCCAGCAAATTTCGATTGTGAGTATGACTGTGTTTAGGAGAGGTTATTTGTAAATGATTGACAAAATGTGTGTACATATACGCCCTCTTCCTACAAATTAGAGGTCCTGATAGCCCTAAGATGCCCACATGAGACATGTTAAAAATTAAACTGTTATGTACAGATTTTATTATGATTTTGTAAAAACTTTGGTCAAGGATAGAGTCAATTTTGACCAAAATGGGCATGATTTGAAAGAACTTAGTAGTGGACCATCGTACGATGTCATACACCAAATAATAAATACCTAACCCTAGGAGTTTCAAAGAGTATGATTGTTTAAGTTGTTATAAAAATCTATATAAATCATGTGGCGCCTAGGAATTGGTTAGTTTTTACCACAGAGGCATGATTTGAAAATCAAAGCGCAAGTCTTAATTAAATAAATAAAAATGAGACAGTTGTTCGCTCCACAAGATTAAAGCGTGTATGCTTATGTCACTGTAATGACAAAATCAAAGGGCAATACACGTGTTGATCACCAGGGAGGAGAATGTTTAGATCGCGACTATTAACACCGACCTATATGCATGAATGTATTAGTTTCCGCTGTGAAAGCTAGTGGGATAAGTACTAAATATGTTAAGCCCTCAAAAAATCTCGAGTAAAAAAGTGCAAGTATAAGACTAAATGCAAATAAAAGAAACAATGTTAGCATATAATTGAAGCTTAAGGAGTTCACAAGTGCCATGTGTATGCTGTTCAGCTATACATCTAATGATGGGCATGCACACATTATAGTGATAACAGATTTTATGTTAAAATATAATTGTTATAAAAATGTGAAAGAAGTTGGATTGACACAGCAAAAAGAATCGTGTTTTGTCAGACGATGAATATAAATTACAACAAGAAACGCACTAGGAAAATATTTATTTTAAAACTAACAGTAAAAAAAGATATGCATGTAAAATGAGATCTATTACACCCATCACCTTTGAAAGAACGGCAACACACGATCATTCCTGTGAACGGGCTGGATTGTATCATATTGTGTTCCTACGCGCAAATAATTCTGAGCAGCTTTAATTTCAGACTTGCACAATTATTATCTTTCTTTCTGTCTAAAATGGCAGTTTTACAACAAAATTAAGATTCTTCAATATATGATACCAGCAAAAGAAATTACACTCTACCGTGTTGATACATACATTTTCTTACTCAATCAATTCCCCATTATAAAGAATAATCCCGATTTCTACATAAAAAGCATAATCTGGCTAATATTGAGATTAAATGCGTTTAAGAAAACAACTTGACCATTTTTCGAAAGTACCAAATTGTGTAAATAAACTGTATTGATGTCTTAATTATTAATTCTAAAAGTAATAAATGTGTTAGGTACCTGTGAATTGATACAATACAATCAGAGCAGCACAGCTGACTATGAGCATGGCAAAACTGTATCAGTCTTTTATTCTCATGCACTTCACACTTCCTGAGATAATCCTCCACCTCGTTCGAAACCGGCCATTTCTTAATATCTACCCTTCAACATGTCATATGTTTTGTAAACAACTGACTATGGGCGATGACACATTTTTTACAATAAAACCTCAAACATGTCTCACAATATATGTCTGCATATATCTCCAAATTCTGCTCTTTACACGATGAGCAACAAAAGTCCTCAACCATACGCACACGTTTTGCAACAATAGACGATGACCCTGTCGCCATTTTGATAGTCTGTTTATAACCATAAACCTTTTATGTTTAAATCGGTTAAGTATATTTCTGGAAAAAAAATATTCCACAAAACACAGTCATAAAGCAAGTTTAAAAAGTTAATGAGCCCAAAATGTTAACATTAAAACTGAAACACAGATAAATTTTAACACAGGGTGTGCAACGAAAGTCTTCAACCATAGGTGAACGTTTCACAACAGTACACACAAAACCTGTCACCAATTTTGATATCCTGTGCATAAAGTAAAACCTTTATGCTGAAATAATTAAAGCAAATAATCCACAATACACAGACACACAGCTAGTTCTAAAGGTTAATGAGCCCAAAAAGTTAACATTAAAACCGAATCCAATAAATTCCAACACAAATCTATATCAAGTCCAAAATCAGTCAAGCCCTTTGAGTAACTCAACAACGTAACTATGTCAAATATCGTGTGAGCTTCCGGATTAAGTCAACCGTACTTAACACTGCTTGAAGTTAAACAGTGTATTTAAGTGTTCAAACAGTCAGTGTTGCCACAATACGTCGGTTATAAATCGAAGTTATGAAGACTTGACAGTGGCTTAAAGGGACTTGTTCACACTTTGATAAATTGACAAA
>VMBQ01007979.1:0-23137 GCA_007657795.1 Dreissena rostriformis
TAACATCGACCAAAATAGACCAAAATGATCAAAACTTCTTTGTCAAAGTCACAACACACAGATAGTAAAAGGAAAATGGGCAGTTTGATTGTTTCACTCTTGTACAAATATAAATGCCACGTCCAATAAGGCACAAACACAACAATATTTCACATAATACACAGCAATTCAATAGAGTTAGTAGTGTTTGTTGTCAATCCAGTGCATGTAGCTTATGGTGTTGTTACAAGTTAAGGTCATGCACATATAAATGTCAAGAGGTCAAAGGCTATGCTGTCCACATCCAGCTTATGGCAGGATTATAGGCTGATGGACCTGAGAGTGCATAAAGGTTAACATCCATAATAAATATATATATAAAACATATCTAAAGAAAGAATGTTAGTACTAGTTAGGTTAATAAACAATAAATCAGAAACCAATCCACAAAGAGAGAACATCACAAATATTTGTTAATTGGAATAAACTTAAATGGATGTACAAAAACAAAAGATACAGCTAAGATCTGACAACACATCGTTCTAACTGACGTACAAACACCAGATAACCAGCAGTACAGCTGAGTACAAACAGCTGCCAGTACAAATGCCGTCCCATTTGTGTCGTGTTCGGAAAAAACTGGGCAAAATGCTTGTGCGTAAATTGTCTTCCCAGATTAGCCTGTCCAGTCCGCACAGGCTTATCAGGGACGAACATTTCCGCGTTTATGGAATTTTTTGCTTAAATGCTGTCTCTTCTTAGCGAAAATCCAGTTTAGGCGGAAAGTAACGTCCCGGATTAGCCTGTGCAGACTGATAATTGGAAAGGGTTAGAAAAAGGGGACAGTTCAGGTTTGCACAGCACAAACACAGATACTAAGAGCTGATTATGGAACCCCTTATATAGGGTGATTATACAGGTACTTCCAGCTTGCGTAATTGTAAACAAAATAACACAATGACAAGCTAAATGAAGTTATTTCCCTCTTAAGAAATGCTAAATTTAACTACATGACCAACTAAATGAAAGGCAATGTAGGGTGGGGGTAAGAAGGGAAGGAGGGACCCTTTTGGTATTTATGTTTGATATATGGTCAAAGGAAATAATGGTCTTGATTTGGAGTTTTGGAGTTTACAAAGAAGAGTTTGCAATGAAAATGGGTATGATGTGAAATAACCACCATTGATATCCCCTTGCTAATATAGTGTAAACTGTAAAATCATGCAATAATTTCTATTATGAAGAAAGGTCACCAACAATACTTTTCATCACAAAGCTACCTTTATGATCAAGGCTCGTATTGATCAACCCATTCTAAGATTTAAGTAAAAAAAAAAGAATATTCTTAAAACAGTTATGTTGTAGAACTACAAACAAGTTAAGTTTAGCATGACATTTAACATATATAATTACAACAGTCTTCAATTAAAACTGTTCCTTATTGTAACAAGCACCATTTTCAGCATGTATAAATTCACACTCTGGGGTTTGTTTTCTTGGTTCTGAGTCGGTTCTTAATTCTTAAGTCTGAGACTTGGTTTTTGATTCAGACTCTTATCCACAAAGATCTGCAGAGATATTGTCATATGGTTTCACAAATCTTGGGTTGTTTCATCAATACATGTAGGTCTTTTTATAATAACATGTTTAAATATGCAAATAAGGATGGGACGTTGTGTATTTTACCATTTTGTTAGCAGGAATCATTGATTAAGAAAGTTTGATCTGAAATGTACCACTGACATTTTTCTCAGAAGTTTTGAGAATATACCCTGTGGTATGACTTGAGGACTCCAACTGAGGTCAGATAACAGAATCGTCTTCAGTAAAATATTTTTCGTTTTTTGTGGTTTCTTTTCACCTTTGTGATTACTTCTTTTAACTTCTTCATTTCTATGGAATATTCATCCTCTTGTATCCCTAATTTTTGTTTTTTATTGTTGTATGCATGCATGGACATTTTATGTCTCATAATAGAAAGCAACTGGACATGTTTTAAATTGAAACTAACTGGACAAGCACACACAAATTATCACTTACAACACCCTTCACCATGTTAAATGATTAAATTATGTACTTTGAATGTAAAAGGGCTAAACAATAAAGATAAACGCTTAAAAATCTTCAAATGGTTAGACGAAAAAAAATATAGTATATGCCTATTACAAGAAAGTCACTTGACACATACTTTAGCACAAGCCTTAAAAAATGAATGGGACGGAGACATCTATCTCAGTGGACAACATACTAATAAACAAGGCATCGCCTTTCTAATAAAAAATAATATAGGGATCACAGTCGATAACTTTAACGAAATCATAATTGGCAGACAAGCAAGTATAGATATTAAAATACACGAAACACAATTAACATTAATCAACGTTTACGGCCCTAACATAGATGATTCCACTTTTTACGAAACATTACAATCCTTTATAAATAATAACCAAGATAAAAACATTATAGTCGGTGGTGATTTCAATACTGTTCTTAACCCATTATTAGATAAAAAGAAAGGAAACCTTTATACTCATCCTAAAAATAGAAACATTTTAAATAACATAATTGAAAACTACAATATGATAGACATCTGGCGTACAATATATCCAAACGAAAGCAAATACACCTGGCACTCAAACACAAAACCAACAATATTTTGTAGATTAGACTATTTTTTAATATCCGAGTCTCTTTGCAACATTATTGACACATGTAACATAAAACCAGGATTTATGACTGACCACTCTCTAGTTGAACTTAAACTGCATAATATACAACCTGAAAGAGGCCCAGGATACTTTAAAATTAACAACAGCATCTTATTAGATACACAATATCAAACACAAATAAAACAGGAAATATTAAATACAGTTCAAAATAACAAAGATGCAAACCCAAACACCTTGTGGGAAGTAATTAAAGGAAATATACGTAACACAACAATTAGATACACATCATTTAAACAAAAAGAAACACACAAACTTGAAACTGAAACCATCAAAAGCATTGAAACACTTGAAAAACAATTGCATCAAACAAACACAAATGATACCACCGACATTGAAAATGAAATAACATTAAAAAAACAAATATTAGATGGAATCTATCATACACATCTCAATGGAATAATACTAAGAGCGCGTGCACAGCATGTTGAACACAATGAAAAAAATACAAAATACTTCGCAAACATCGAAAAACGTAGAAGTGAACAAAAAACTGTACACAAATTAGTAGTCAATGGCAAAGATATANTTGATTTATATTTATGTGTTTTCTACTATAAGACAATTCGTATGAAGCTCATTTGTTGCATTCATTTTTGTAATTCCTTTAAGTAGGAATCGTTTTACACTTTCATGTTTTGCATGGAACGATCCGTACCAATATAAACATCTGTGACATTTAGGAATCTTGTGTAACCGTTTAACATACGAGATTTAACGCGTAGATAACCTTAGTAAGAAAAATACGATGAGTTTCAAACAAGTAATGCATCTTTTTATGTGTTATGGTGTTTAGGAGTTAGTTTTAACGTATATAATTTATCTCAATTGCATGTACATCAGGGCTTTTTGAGGCACTCGAGTCCGTTTCTTTGGTAGGACCCTCGAGTCCCTAAACGGACACCATACATATAACGCTACTGCGACATAATATACAGCTTAGGAGTCATACCGAACATTGGTGCAATCGTCGTGTTTACACACTATACGTAAAGTATTGTTCTGATTAAACATTCTTGTGTAATCTAGTTTTTAAAACAAGAAAGTAAATATGAAAACAAACGCTAGTACGTATTAACGACGGGATACATTCGTTATTTAGAATATAAGATGGTCGTCATAAAAAATGTTTTATTCTAACAAAACATTTAGCTGATTTTGGCGTTCGTTCTTTTGTTATGATGTTATGCTACTGTTTGTATTGATGGGTATTATCCAAAGGTTCGACATTCACTTGAGATTTATCTCTTGTTAACAAAATGTTAGGTATCATCAAACTATAAAATATATGACGTAGGAAACATAAATAACACGTGGAAATAAAACATATTATCACTGAAAACACAAAATTAGCGCTGCTGATGGTATTTTAATATCGTGGCGTTGGGTAAGATGATGGCTGCATGAAATACGGTGGTGGAGCGGATCCCATTTTTGATCCGGGATGGGCGCCGCCGTCCTGTATGGGTGGGGCTGACACATACGCCATGTGGGTCGTCTGCATCGGGTAAGACTGGGATTGGTCGTAGGTTATGTTAGACGAGGTCACCATGGCTGCTTGTACGGTCGCTGAAAGAGCCAACCGATACTGACACACAAGAAATGTTTTATAACTTTTCCAAAAAAAAAAAAAGATTTTTGAAAGTTTAAAACAAATCTTGAAACAAATAATGTATACTGTTTGTAAAATGTCAAGGACTAAGAGGCAATCATGTTGTGTGTTTCATTTAATACCATTTAAGTCCTATACTTATTGGTGGGTGTACGTGTGAATAATTCCCAACCCAGATTGATCTACTGTGTATCATTCTACTCACTGGCGTTTCCGAGCACTTGTCCACTCGCGCCCGCAGGTCTGCGCGCGCAGCACACACAACAGACGACAATCGACACGATGATTGCGACCAAGACCATTGAGCCTACCACGGCCCCAGCAATCAGGCCTGCATTGCTGAAAATACATCGTGGTCGCTTTCATTGTAACCTGTATTCAACTGCAAAACTTCAGACATTAAAATATGAACGAAAAGAAATAAAGATCGTTAACCAGCTTGAAAGCAGTCGCAGGGAAATTTCGTGCCTCCTTGTTCAATAAGGAGATGTTATTTCAAAGGGATGCCACATATTTCCTTATTGAGAATGCCGAGATTAACTTGCACAACAACAAAGCATTATTCAAATCTCGCATCGCTGTATAGACTTCTTTAAACTATGTCGTAAAATAAAGTAAACACATACACAATAAGTGTTCCTTAAAGTAATATCCAAAATTTCAACGCTGAATGTGCTGTGGAAAGATAGATTTAACCCGATACAAAATGCTCGTTTGTATTTTTTTGTGGTACAATATATTCATCACATGCTCCTGTACCGAATAAGTGTTCGTGTGTCATATGAATAGATATCGTTGCGGGAAATAAAAATGGAATATATTGTGTCACATGAAAATAAAAAAGAGCATTTTATATTTTGTTAAATCTATGTTACCAGACCACATCTAGCGTTGAAACTTCGTGTATAGCTATAAGAAAAGCTGATTATTTATGTATTAAAGTTTAATTTACGATATATTTCACGAACATTTCGTTGATTTTGAGCGTTATAGAGGCTTTCAATGTTTGATAATTGTTGTAACAATGGATCAGATTCCCAAAAATAGCTTACAATTAACAATAATAATAAACAAGGCTTGTCACCATAGGATGACACATGCACCCTTTTTTCACAATTTTCTTAACCTTAACGCAAATTGTTTTTCCACATTTTTCGAAACCTAAACGCAAAGTGTGACGGAATTTCAGACTGACAGACAGACGGACAGTGCGATCACTATATGCCCACCTTCGGGGGCATAACAATAATGTTAAATAAAGAATGTCCGCAATGTAAATGGAAATACATGTAATTGTTTTCGTAGCCTTATTGACTAAGACACACGTGAAAACATTGCAAGTTGGTGCCAGTACATTGACTGATTCTAATATACAATCTGCATGTTTTTTTTAATTCACATGCCACATCGAACAACTGTGATATTCGGTATTGATTGTTTTTGTTGGAGTTGTGAATGTAAACGTATCGACCTTCATCGCTAAAGGTACACAATGAGGTGAAATGTATAAAGATAATAAATTGTTACAATGGTGAAATATATCACCAAGTGGGAGACCCTTTTATTACAAAATTTCAATTGTAAAGGACATGTCAACACTGTACACAGCATTGTAATTTCAAAACAACAATACATTTACAGAAGAATCTTAAATACATGTTCATCGATTGTATGGCTGAGGGTTCAAACTCTACTGGGACTTTTGTTTCTGTACTGAACAAATAAGTTACATTTACAGAGTATAAAACATATGTAAAGAAACATTGAAACACATCCCATTTCAATTGACCCGACATAAGTACTCACGTTTGTTCGCAACATATTGAGTACCCATCGCTCCCATCGCAACAACCCCAATTGCAGTCTTCCCAATTAAATGCGCCTGTGTAGCACAATTCATAAGCGGCGACCTCTGAAAAAAAAACAATAATTTACACCAGCCTTAAAGATTGACAAACGTTTTTAAGTTATTGATTGGTATTCACGATTAACGATTTGGTAGTTGGTGTTTTATTGAAATACTTCAAGACTTTCTGTTTTATTTTTGTTTTAACATTTCGCTTTGATTGAATTGAAATGTAATGATAGTTTTGATTATTTACATTAATATAAAAAATATCACGTATTGTACAGTTAAAACGTCTAATAAGCTTTTTATTATTTAACCCTTTCTTAAGCTTTTTTTTAATTTTAATAATGCAATATGCACGTATAATCGTTATTTGCAGAACGATAACATGTGAAACTTATTGAATATATTCATAATGTATATTCAATAATGTGTGGATTAGCAATAATAATGATTTTAAAGAAAATATACATATAACTTATACAATAAAGGATATTGATAATGATAAGAATACATATAGTAATAAAGATAGTAATAAAGATAGTAATGAGTCCTGTCCAGCAAAATGGAAAAAAGTAGCTAAGCAATAAATCGCTTTGTCGTAATAATATATTTTTTAACTTCGTTGGTGTTGTTTTCATTATTTAGTGAAGGCTTACCATAAAGGGGCACCTCACAATTAAGCGGATGAAACGATCTTAGCGCAGTAAATAGAGCTATTCGCTGCAGATGGTATGTATGGCAATGAAAGNCGCTGGTATACTATTTCCGGTGGTGATGATAGACGGTGACACATGACCATTATTGTACTCAAACGATTGGTTCCATACACATGCGTTAACTAGTTTTAAACAACTGTTAACATTTAAAAAAATACTATTTACCATTGATTTGAAATTCGGTTAGTTAACACAAAGTATTCGGCAAGTAAACACAAAGTACGGGTTATGGCGACCCAAATTTGATTTGAAATATATTTGTATTAACAGATTAATGCTCTAATGTGAAATTGGTTTGGCATTCTAGCATTGCATCACCGCATTCTGAAAATTCGAAGTAAACAATCTATGCTTAGCGTTTCTGTGGTTGACAGCTTCATATTGTTGGTAGAAAATTGGTAAGTCAATGTTAAAAACAATGAAAATTGCATAATGGCTGACATTTTCGATGTTTCCCGAATCACAACAGTAAATGTAACAATCATTTTTTGCGTTATTACTTTATAAACCCAGTAAAAAAAATATATACATATTTCTCGATTTTAAATCGAAAATCTGCCAAACTAACCTAGTATCTGTAACGCCTAAAGTGCTGGTATAAAAAATATCAAGTTAATTTAACAACTTACCGTACACTCCGAAAGCCAAAACTAAGAACGTCTGTAAAGTTAAAATTACCATTTTTGTTTATGATATCCGTACCGAGTTTGTGTCCTTAAATGTATTTACAATTACGAAATATTCAACTTGTTTATAGAACGTGGCTATGTTTAGATAAATACATGCACAGTCGTACGCAGATAGATCGATAAGTCAGTTGTCGTGAACAGCTAAGCGCATCGTTTCGTTTCGAACCATTAACGCTGATAACAGCCTATATCAACGAACACGTCAGTGCAGCTATAAATAGACTTTGAATACCAAAATTGTGATATAAACCTCGTTGTTTAAACACTGTATTTAAAAGTTGTATGAAAGTATTGCAAAGTGTTTGTTACAACCTCATATTTGCAAATTAAATCTGTGAGACATATTTTGGAGAAAATATCAAACTAACATACATTTTACAGACATCATATTAATAAAGATAAGGCTTACATACTAACTCATTAATGCAAATTGTGCAATTCAATTTTGTCTGGAAACGTTTAATGATAATCACGCTTTATCTACATTTTCATTAAAACAAATGAGTGTTAACGGGAATTTAAATTGAATTAACATTAAATATGTATTTCAAGACAACAATAAACTATCAAACGGTTTGATCCACAAATCATTTTGTGTGTAATTATCAAATATGTATGTGTCTTTCCACACTTAAAATAAAACAACCCAAAAGCAGAGCTTTGTCGTTTTTCTATCTTTATGGTAATGATTCATATATTTCAATAAACATTTGAAGTTTTTTCGATATGAAAAAAAGAAGTAATCTACGGAATCCGGATAGTGCCATCTATAATCTTGCCCTTCTTTCATCAAGCACACGACACACGAAGCGATGCACGATATTTTGCGCGACACACGATATTTTGCGCGATACTCAAAGCGACAAACGATATTTTGCGCGACACACGAAGCGACACACGATATTTTGAGTGATACACGAAACGACGCGCGAGAATGTATCACGAAATATCGCCCTTGTGTAGGTAGCCTAAAAGGCGATATATCTTGGTTAATATCGCGTGTCGCTTCGTGTATCGCGCAAAATATCGTGTGTCGCGCGAAATATCGTGTGTCGCTTTGAGTATCGCGCAAATTATCGTGTGTTGCGCAAAATATTGTGTTTCGCTTCGTGTGTCGTGTGTCGCCCTTGACGAAAGAAGGGCGAGATTATAGATAGCCTATCCGGATTCCGTAGTAATCCGCTCTGCAAACAGTTAATGCTTGTGACGTAGTTAAAGGTATTTTAACTCAGGAACGTGCTGATTGTAAATTCGCCGGAAAATTGTGTCTTGCAAATAAACATTTCATTGTCACCATATATTTGATGTTTAAATTTAATTGTCAGACAGAGCGACTACAAAATGTTTACTAAATACCTATTCAGTAAATAAAAAGGTTTTAGAACGGAACGTTTGAACGCCATGTTATCAACGTTTTTATTTCCATAATAACAAGATGTATTTTGAGACTGATTTATTTTGACATTGTTGGGGTTTTAATCAAATAAACATTTAGAAAATGACGAATCGGATTATTGCGTCGTTAATGAGTGCCAGTTGATTAATTTCATTCTAAAGTGTTGACTTCCGTTATTGTGTGGTTCTTTATTTTGCTTATGTTGATTAACTATGATTTAAAGTGTATTATATACACGTCTTTAAATAATTTTAAGATATTCGTCCATTTGTTGAAAACATCTTTTAATTATTCTCATCATTCTCACTTATGATTCATTATTAGTTTTTAGACAGTGGGTGGAGTAAATAAATAATAGTTTTAATGTTTAAGCGTTTGCTTTGATTTATATTTATGTGTTTTCTACTATAAGACAATTCGTATGAAGCTCATTTGTTGCATTCATTTTTGTAATTCCTTTAAGTAGGAATCGTTTTACACTTTCATGTTTTGCATGGAACGATCCGTACCAATATAAACATCTGTGACATTTAGGAATCTTGTGTAACCGTTTAACATACGAGATTTAACGCGTAGATAACCTTAGTAAGAAAAATACGATGAGTTTCAAACAAGTAATGCATCTTTTTATGTGTTATGGTGTTTAGGAGTTAGTTTTAACGTATATAATTTATCTCAATTGCATGTACATCAGGGCTTTTTGAGGCACTCGAGTCCGTTTCTTTGGTAGGACCCTCGAGTCCCTAAACGGACACCATACATATAACGCTACTGCGACATAATATACAGCTTAGGAGTCATACCGAACATTGGTGCAATCGTCGTGTTTACACACTATACGTAAAGTATTGTTCTGATTAAACATTCTTGTGTAATCTAGTTTTTAAAACAAGAAAGTAAATATGAAAACAAACGCTAGTACGTATTAACGACGGGATACATTCGTTATTTAGAATATAAGATGGTCGTCATAAAAAATGTTTTATTCTAACAAAACATTTAGCTGATTTTGGCGTTCGTTCTTTTGTTATGATGTTATGCTACTGTTTGTATTGATGGGTATTATCCAAAGGTTCGACATTCACTTGAGATTTATCTCTTGTTAACAAAATGTTAGGTATCATCAAACTATAAAATATATGACGTAGGAAACATAAATAACACGTGGAAATAAAACATATTATCACTGAAAACACAAAATTAGCGCTGCTGATGGTATTTTAATATCGTGGCGTTGGGTAAGATGATGGCTGCATGAAATACGGTGGTGGAGCGGATCCCATTTTTGATCCGGGATGGGCGCCGCCGTCCTGTATGGGTGGGGCTGACACATACGCCATGTGGGTCGTCTGCATCGGGTAAGACTGGGATTGGTCGTAGGTTATGTTAGACGAGGTCACCATGGCTGCTTGTACGGTCGCTGAAAGAGCCAACCGATACTGACACACAAGAAATGTTTTATAACTTTTCCAAAAAAAAAAAAAGATTTTTGAAAGTTTAAAACAAATCTTGAAACAAATAATGTATACTGTTTGTAAAATGTCAAGGACTAAGAGGCAATCATGTTGTGTGTTTCATTTAATACCATTTAAGTCCTATACTTATTGGTGGGTGTACGTGTGAATAATTCCCAACCCAGATTGATCTACTGTGTATCATTCTACTCACTGGCGTTTCCGAGCACTTGTCCACTCGCGCCCGCAGGTCTGCGCGCGCAGCACACACAACAGACGACAATCGACACGATGATTGCGACCAAGACCATTGAGCCTACCACGGCCCCAGCAATCAGGCCTGCATTGCTGAAAATACATCGTGGTCGCTTTCATTGTAACCTGTATTCAACTGCAAAACTTCAGACATTAAAATATGAACGAAAAGAAATAAAGATCGTTAACCAGCTTGAAAGCAGTCGCAGGGAAATTTCGTGCCTCCTTGTTCAATAAGGAGATGTTATTTCAAAGGGATGCCACATATTTCCTTATTGAGAATGCCGAGATTAACTTGCACAACAACAAAGCATTATTCAAATCTCGCATCGCTGTATAGACTTCTTTAAACTATGTCGTAAAATAAAGTAAACACATACACAATAAGTGTTCCTTAAAGTAATATCCAAAATTTCAACGCTGAATGTGCTGTGGAAAGATAGATTTAACCCGATACAAAATGCTCGTTTGTATTTTTTTGTGGTACAATATATTCATCACATGCTCCTGTACCGAATAAGTGTTCGTGTGTCATATGAATAGATATCGTTGCGGGAAATAAAAATGGAATATATTGTGTCACATGAAAATAAAAAAGAGCATTTTATATTTTGTTAAATCTATGTTACCAGACCACATCTAGCGTTGAAACTTCGTGTATAGCTATAAGAAAAGCTGATTATTTATGTATTAAAGTTTAATTTACGATATATTTCACGAACATTTCGTTGATTTTGAGCGTTATAGAGGCTTTCAATGTTTGATAATTGTTGTAACAATGGATCAGATTCCCAAAAATAGCTTACAATTAACAATAATAATAAACAAGGCTTGTCACCATAGGATGACACATGCACCCTTTTTTCACAATTTTCTTAACCTTAACGCAAATTGTTTTTCCACATTTTTCGAAACCTAAACGCAAAGTGTGACGGAATTTCAGACTGACAGACAGACGGACAGTGCGATCACTATATGCCCACCTTCGGGGGCATAACAATAATGTTAAATAAAGAATTTCCGCAATGTAAATGGAAATACATGTAATTGTTTTCGTAGCCTTATTGACTACGACACACGTGAAAACATTGCAAGTTGGTGCCAGTACATTGACTGATTCTAATATACAATCTGCATGCTTTTTTTAATTCACATGCCACATCGAACAACTGTGATATTCGGTATTGATTGTTTTTGTTGGAGTTGTGAATGTAAACGTATCGACCTTCATCGCTAAAGGTACACAATGAGGTGAAATGTATAAAGATAATAAATTGTTACAATGGTGAAATATATCACCAAGTGGGAGACCCTTTTATTACAAAATTTCAATTGTAAAGGACATGTCAACACTGTACACAGCATTGTAATTTCAAAACAACAATACATTTACAGAAGAATCTTAAATACATGTTCATCGATTGTATGGCTGAGGGTTCAAACTCTACTGGGACTTTTGTTTCTGTACTGAACAAATAAGTTACATTTACAGAGTATAAAACATATGTAAAGAAACATTGAAACACATCCCATTTCAATTGACCCGACATAAGTACTCACGTTTGTTCGCAACATATTGAGTACCCATCGCTCCCATCGCAACAACCCCAATTGCAGTCTTCCCAATTAAATGCGCCTGTGTAGCACAATTCATAAGCGGCGACCTCTGAAAAAAAAACAATAATTTACACCAGCCTTAAAGATTGACAAACGTTTTTAAGTTATTGATTGGTATTCACGATTAACGATTTGGTAGTTGGTGTTTTATTGAAATACTTCAAGACTTTCTGTTTTATTTTTGTTTTAACATTTCGCTTTGATTGAATTGAAATGTAATGATAGTTTTGATTATTTACATTAATATAAAAAATATCACGTATTGTACAGTTTAAACGTCTAATAAGCTTTTTATTATTTATCCCTTTCTTAAGCTTTTTTTTATTTTACTAGTGCAATATGCACGTATAATCGTTATTTGCAGCACGATAACATGTGAAACTTATTGAATATATTCATAATGTATATTCAATAATGTGTGGATTAGCAATTGCTCTTTACTTAGAATTGGATTCAAATGCATACATTTATAGTATGTATATATTAAGTATTCTGGGTCCAAGCAATCATGCTACTGATCATCTTTGTTCCGTGGTACTTTATTTAAGACATACAATCTCAATATCAATTACAACGCGGATTGGTCATTATTTGTTTAATAATAAAACAAAACAGAAAACAAGGTTTCAATGTTTTATACTATAGATTTTCTATTGTTAAGACAAACACAAATGTTTCATGAATAGTGGAACCATAGCATCAAAGTCAAGTTTTACATGGCAACAACATTTCAAATGTAAAAATCCGATATGTCTTCGTCTGTCAACATCTAACCAAACGACAACGTAACAAAACGCTTCTCGGTAAACAGACGCTTTAATTACATCTATGCTATTTTAAAGACAAGCGCCCTTGTGAATCGATTATTGTACATTCGGATACTTTTTCTCGGTTACGGCTTTTATCGAAATAAAACAATTCTTAGTGCACTTGTACTCAACTGTCCAATATGGAAAAAATACATACTTTTTTGGATCCAATACCGGGATGTATTGGACCGTCACGTGGTACATATGAAGAATGCCCATTGGATGAATTTATTGGATATATGCTAATAGTTATTATCCGAATCTGTGGAAAACCACACACCCAAACAGTGGCTTCAAACAATGGTAACCAAATAAGGGCACCGAGGGTATATTTAATCATGTATTACTGATGCTGATTGTGGAGCGATATACAATCGCCAACATTGGATGGTATCCAAATATATTTTTAACCAAACTATAGGTACTTTCCGACCGCTTGCCATGAATATATGAAACAACATGTTTTTCCCCTGATAATGTTTGTAGGTTTTCATATCTATATTCGTACTAATAACTATATTTAAATGCTTCCAACTGTCGTGTCTACATATTTTTTTCTTTGATGTGCTATATTTGAAATCTTTGTTTCTTATTGTTTTTGATAAAAATCCTTTACATGTTTTATAATAAAAAGTCTCGTTATATATGAAGTTAAATATGAGAGAATGTGCTGAATCATCCTTCCTCTTGACTGAGGACAACACCAATCGCAATATTTATTGACAGTCAACAACTCAATCCAAAACAGAAACGAAACCATGAACTTGTTAATATCTCATATATGCTCTTGCGTTTATATCGAGTTTCTTGACGAGTTTAAAGCAATTAATTTTAAATATGGTTCATAACGATTAAATAGAGTGTTAAAAACAGGTAAATGAGAAACATAATACTTATCAATTAACCATATCACTTTAGATTAATTTGGAACACAAATTGAATAGGTTTTGCAAAACATTTCAATTAAATAACCTGGTATTTCCAACACGTTATACACCTGTCTGTTTATCGACTAGCTTATATCTTAGTCGATTTAATGCTAAAGTTCACTATCTACCTTCTACCCGTCAAAATGACCGGTTATGCTTATTTTGTTTCCAAGTATTTTATAAATAGACGTACTTTGTTTGCATATACGTCGCTCTTTGCGTTTACTTAGTAAGCATATTTTCACGGTTAGTCCCTTTGAGGATATCATAAAAAGGATCTTAACGTAAGCCTTTGTCTAAAACACTTAACGTAAGCCTTTGTCAAAAACACTAAGTCAGAATGTTTACATGTATCGAACAATTGGCGATTAATTAAAAGTACAAATCGAGCGCAGATACATCTTGCATACAATTCGCATAATTATATTCCGTTTCGCTATATCAAACCTTCAGTTATGGAAAGATGTATCGCATTGAAATCGGCACAAACTGTTCTATTAAGAAGGAGTGCTAAATCGGAAGAAGAAATGTTGACATTACTATTTGGTTGTTGGTGTAACCGCTTGCGTTTGTAGCCATTCTATTTCTTTTTACCATTATGTCAGAAAAGTGCTTGTAGGAAGCGAATTATGCGAACAGTTTTCATAATTACCATACCTCTTACACAATAAGCGAAGTCGATCAATTCAGTGTACTTATGTGAACGAGTATCAATTTACCTATGTTTAAGAACTAATATTGATTCCGGTACATTACGTTTAAAAAATTATGTCTGTGTACAATTTATATTTTATTTCTTTTTCTATATTGAATTTCTTAAATTGGAATGTTTTTACCGCGATTAATATCTTAAGCAAACTATGTGTGTCGCCTTGTGCCATCTTATAGACATGCCGTGTGATGAAGTCCAACGTACACCGAATATTTTGAGATCACTTACCCTTAAAAGAGAGAGTGAGGCAAACTACCAAAGCGGCAAGACTCCGAAATCGATAATCCATTATTTTATCCCGTGGAAATATTCTTAAGTTCGTAAGCGTGTATTCTAATGAAAGATATTTTTCAACTGCCAATACGGTTAGGGTATCGAATTACTGAAGTTCGGTGTAAGACGCAAATACATATATGTAATTCAATTGATTAAGTATTGAACAGTTTTCAAACCGGAACGTGAACAAAAGGCAGGTTATACACCTGACTATTGTATTACTAAAGGCTTGTAGTTAAAGCTATGGCTACGGTGCAACGGATACGTTAGAAAATACGTAGCATTTGTTTGCCGTAAAAAATTACGGAATGTATGGAGGATGGGGTGGGGGCGATTAAAAACCAATGTTGAGCTAAATATATGTATGTTTAAACAGACATGCACACCACTGGTTAAAACAAGGCAACGTGTACTGAACAGAGTAAATGTGTTATGAGATACAAACTGTACAAATGATGAAGTTAGGAGGCTAGAATTGTTACATCGTTTAAGGTTAACATTTTGATGAGGATGAACCTGTTGTTTAGTGTTTTAACGCTACACTTAACCGCAGACGGGCTCGGGTTTAATTTCCGGACCCGGGACCTTTTTTTTCACTTCTTTAATATTTAACAGAACAACAGAATAACAACTTTCTAATGCACAATTAAATTTAGCATAAATTCGGCGCAAAACGCAGAAAGTATCATTACTGTGTATTAAGAATTCCAGAGTAATTGCTCTTTGTAAATTGTCTGTTTTTTATTTAAACAATGAAACATGTCATTTTCCCCTTTCTTTGAAGACACTTTTGGGTTTAAACAAGTTCTGTTGTGTTGTTTACTTACATTGACAGCACGTTAGTTTAAACCTATTTATTTAAGCTCGATTGCATAGAAAGTACTTAATACTTATTTGAAACGCTCTCGAGTCCGTTTCCTGGGAAACGGAAACCAGTACTTGGTGTCTTTGGGGGGAGATCTAAAGAACGCTCCCACAATGGGGATCGAACCCGTGACCTCCCGATCGTTAGGCGGACACCATATCCATTACACCACAGCGACAGCACTTTCTTCAGTAAATGTTGCGTTCAACACTTAACAACAACAACAACATAAGCTTTATTTAACTCAAATCACAAATACAGTGACACATGAGAATACAATGCCAATGCAACTTTTACAACAAGTTATGAACAATTGTGACATGGTGTTAAAATTTATAGAGAAAAAAGNACTTGTATAAGTGTGATTCCTGTTATTTTACAGTATTTTATCTATTTTGAAAAAAAAAAAAACAAGTTAGATCGTACATCATTCCCACTGTTAAACCTTAAACTATTGCTCTTATGTGGTATTGATCAACATTCTTTCTGGTTTGAAAACAAGAGATCATATTTACTCACTTTAACGTTCTCGCTCGGTGAAACAAGAAGGCGATGTTATGTGTATTAACTCCTTACATTAATGGGGACCGAGGACAGTGTCTCGCAAGATTGGCAAGACATGATTGCAAAGTCATTGTTATCACAGGTGGCGGGAGAAAAAAGCCCAATAGGTTTCGTGGCAAGCAACATTTGTAAGACGGTAAGAGAAACGGGTATATGATCAAATAAATAGGGACACTATCGTTGTTAAGACGATTCTGTGTCATTGCTGCGTGTGGCCTCGTGCTAATCGGAATCTTAGTGTCATTTGTGGGCATCGGATATGTATCGCAGTCCCAAAGTAACAACGTCTGGTATTCTCGTAGCTTAAACTGTCACAATTTCAGATTCACTGGGCAGTCAACTACATATTGGTGTTTTGACACTCTGCATCACGGCTATGAGGGCCAGTATTCTGGTTTTGTTTTACTTGGACCTCGTGCAAGTTTAGTGGCTCTGTCAGAGTGCTAGCGGACTTTCGCGGAGACTATTTTCGTATCGTTACAACAATTGGAGGCATGAACGATCAACATGCGCGTATCAATTCGTTAGAGAACACTATGATACTTTGGGAAAAATCCCTCTACCGGCTTTACCAGAGTGGTGATAGGTAATATCTCCGTCCGTTAGGTCCCTCCGAAAAAACTCCCTCAAAGTTATAGCTGGGACAAAAAGTTTCAAGATGTTTATGGCACAATTTGATCTTTAAAGACTATAAGTGCCCTTAGCCTTTGAGCTAGGGAGATGGGTGTTTCACCCGTTACGTCTTTTTATGATAGTTGACATTTGTGCGAAGTTATTCAAAATATACATCATTATATTGCGAAATTATGTGCGAGACAAGAAATTTTGCCAAGACGGACAGTTCGACTGTAATAAGCCGCCTTCTTAAAAATAGGGCTTAACAATCGTAAATCGACGAACAATCGCACACAAATGATACACACATTAAACTGAACTATCATGAATAACAACGCAGTAAAAGGGGAGAAACTGCGTCAATTGTATATTCATGATAATTAGAGTTGTCTCACATTTAACATGGATATTAACATTTATGCCTTGATTGGTAACCATGTTGTTTCTAAGATTTGACCTGGTTACATAGTTTGTGAACACACATGACTTAGATTTAAACTCAGCCTAGACATTGTCAAGATAAACATTCTGACTAAGTGACGTCAAGATTGAGTTATAATTGTGGCTTCTAGACATGTTAAAATGTTTTTCTAAGATTTCACCTAATTTTTAACGCAGGTTACCCAGATTTTAACTTAGCCTGGACNTGAAAAAAAAAAACAAGTTAGATCGTACATCATTCCCACTGTTAAACCTTAAACTATTGCTCTTATGTGGTATTGATCAACATTCTTTCTGGTTTGAAAACAAGAGATCATATTTACTCACTTTAACGTTCTCGCTCGGTGAAACAAGAAGGCGATGTTATGTGTATTAACTCCTTACATTAATGGGGACCGAGGACAGTGTCTCGCAAGATTGGCAAGACATGATTGCAAAGTCATTGTTATCACAGGTGGCGGGAGAAAAAAGCCCAATAGGTTTCGTGGCAAGCAACATTTGTAAGACGGTAAGAGAAACGGGTATATGATCAAATAAATAGGGACACTATCGTTGTTAAGACGATTCTGTGTCATTGCTGCGTGTGGCCTCGTGCTAATCGGAATCTTAGTGTCATTTGTGGGCATCGGATATGTATCGCAGTCCCAAAGTAACAACGTCTGGTATTCTCGTAGCTTAAACTGTCACAATTTCAGATTCACTGGGCAGTCAACTACATATTGGTGTTTTGACACTCTGCATCACGGCTATGAGGGCCAGTATTCTGGTTTTGTTTTACTTGGACCTCGTGCAAGTTTAGTGGCTCTGTCAGAGTGCTAGCGGACTTTCGCGGAGACTATTTTCGTATCGTTACAACAATTGGAGGCATGAACGATCGACATGCGCGTATCAATTCGTTAGAGAACACTATGATACTTTGGGAAAAATCCCTCTACCGGCTTTACCAGAGTGGTGATAGGTAATATCTCCGTCCGTTAGGTCCCTCCGAAAAAACTCCCTCAAAGTTATAGCTGGGACAAAAAGTTTCAAGATGTTTATGGCACAATTTGATCTTTAAAGACTATAAGTGCCCTTAGCCTTTGAGCTAGGGAGATGGGTGTTTCACCCGTTACGTCTTTTTATGATAGTTGACATTTGTGCGAAGTTATTCAAAATATACATCATTATATTGCGAAATTATGTGCGAGACAAGAAATTTTGCCAAGACGGACAGTTCGACTGTAATAAGCCGCCTTCTTAAAAATAGGGCTTAACAATCGTAAATCGACGAACAATCGCACACAAATGATACACACATTAAACTGAACTATCATGAATAACAACGCAGTAAAAGGGGAGAAACTGCGTCAATTGTATATTCATGATAATTAGAGTTGTCTCACATTTAACATGGATATTAACATTTATGCCTTGATTGGTAACCATGTTGTTTCTAAGATTTGACCTGGTTACATAGTTTGTGAACACACATGACTTAGATTTGAACTCAGCCTAGACATTGTCAAGATAAACATTCTGACTAAGTGACGTCAAGATTGAGTTATAATTGTGGCTTCTAGACATGTTAAAATGTTTTTCTAAGATTTCACCTAATTTTTAACGCAGGTTACCCAGATTTTAACTTAGCCTGGACAATATAAATTTTAACATTATAACCAATGACGAAATGATCAATGATCATAAATCTACAGGTTACACAATGATGCACATTGCTCAAACAGATTTCAACACTGTTAAACTGTTTCAAACGCAAACAACTCTTACTTCTTTTGCGTTGTCAATTTTGAAATTTGCGCCCGTGAAGTTATTTCAGAAATGACCATCAGGAATGCTGGATAGAACGCCACAGCAGACAAACGACTTATTTGATTGGTTTAAATATATATTTTGGTTAATGTACACTTGTTTACATGCTGAACTGTGCAAAATCGACAGAAAACGGGTCAAAAACGTCCGACTTCAGGTCGTGTCCGACTCACGATCACTTTACCCTACTGATGTCACAAGTGAACGTAAAAAAAATGACTTACGTCAACAATAAATGTGCTTCATAAAACAAAGCGTTTTAAACATATTAAACACCAACCATTTACCTTAATATTTGGTTATATAGCTTTTCAAATTTAATTACACCCTGTATTCTCCTTGGTAAGCTCGAATACAAGTTTCTGATATATTCAACGGGAATGTTTATCAAGATGTCCCGAATGGCTGTCTCAAGCTCATTTTGTGTGTCTAGGATATCAGGTTGATTTTTTAGTTGTATTTTAAGCCTATGCCATACGTTCTCTATTATATTTAAGTCCGGATTTTTGGCCAGATCAAATAATAAATTCAATGTTCTGTTTTGAACTGGCTTACAACCCGGCTCTATGTATCGGGGCGTTTTCTTCCTGGAATATGTACCTTCCGGCCGGGAAATGGGGAGCTACAACGAGCCAGAGATTATCGTCTTGGATGAAAATATACTTTTCAGCATTAATGTTACCCTTTAGAACAGAACTTTACAGTACCGACACCTTCGTATGTAATGCAACCCCATATCATCAAACTGAACTTAGGGGTTTGGGGAGTTCCGAGGCAACACGGTAGCCAATCTTCGCCTACCTTTTTCCAAATCAAAACCTTTTTGTCGGTCCCGATATCAACTTTGCATTCGACAATGAAGATAAACCTTTTCCAGTAATGGCCTACAGTTCTCCTTCTGTTTGTTCTGCACCAGTTCACGCGAATATTTCCGGTTGATTTCTCGAATTCGAATACGTTTTACAACAAGCTGAACGGTATGTCTGGAAACTGATGCGTTCCTTTTTTGATTGAAAACTCCAGTTATGTCCGATAAAGTTATTTTCCTGTTTTGTTTAACGATCCGTTACAATGTCCGACTTTCACTTTCATTTATTTTTGCCGGGACTCCTTTTCTCGGGAAGTTTTCAACACTTTTCCGTGCGCGAAATCTATTAATAATCCCAGCTATAGTAGTCCGTAGTATGCCTTATCTTCGGAAAATTTCTGTTTGTCGAAGGCCTGATTGAAACAATGAAACAACAGCCGTTTTTGTGTCAGGGGTTAGTTCTTTCCTTTTACCTACCATGACTGTTTATAACACGATTTCGGCGGCTGATTACATCATTTTCTAGAAATAAAAACTTCATGATGACGTCACGAAGCATTGACAAATAATTGATTATTGGTAGGGATATAACCCTTACATTTTTATGTCATTTGAACGTTGTTTATTTACTTCCCTTACCAATGCAGCCATTACTAAAAACGTTATGACGTTCACTTATGGCACAAGTCTTTAATTACAGAGAAATTTAAGACAATTCACCTACAATTATTAGCAAAACGTGTGGGCACGGGTTGGCTGTATAAACTGCACTATGAAGTATTTGGAATACGTAAACAACAACAATTCTGGGCGACTGATTTGTCTGAAATGCAAACACCAATACGATGAATACGCCAAATATCCAATTGGTTCTTGCTATGGCATTATTGGTTGATACATAGAATACTCAAACAAAATGTGTAGAACAATAGTCATTGGGCCCGTTTCATAAACAATTCTAAAGTTTTTGGTCAGTATTTTGCGATAAATAAATACGAACGTTCTTACGCCAATACCTACGATCGTTTCATAAGAATTCTTACGAAACTCACGAACGTTAAACCAGTCTGCGATCTTCAAAGGAGGTTGAATAACACTATGAAGTTAGTTGGTGCGCTATGTCAGACGATATTTTGACAAGATGGCCGCCGAGCAACAAACTGGTTCAATGAAGAAATAGAGGTGTTAGTGGAGCATTGCTTCGGAAAATCGCTTTGGGAGATGAATGGGGTTTCCTGGGAGAGAGTAACCGAGAGTTTTGTTGTTGACATATCCAAAAAACATATTATAGATCTTTGAAATATCAAATCATCATGATCATAGTTTTATTTGAGTCATTTTGACTTCATTATAAGTTCATAGTTAATAGGGTTTTTAAATTAGATACTGGAAATTTCAGATCATTATTTAATAAAATTCATTTAATTAAGTATTTATGTATAGTTTCTGGTTGGCAAATGTTTATTTTCATTCAGAGCCAACAGCGTTGGAACGTGTGCAAGACCACCAAAGAAGGTGAAAACAAATGTGTCAGATATAAAGGTAATACAATATTAATTTAAGAAGGATTATCGATCATTTGAATCCTTATAACACTCTTTAAATGTAATAAAAGCGATATGTATGAACGTTTATCTTTTAATAAAATTATTACAGTCAGCAACAAAAACAAAAGCCATGGCAATCAAGTCTGCGGTAGTGCAGACTGGCGGAGGGCCGCNAGTCAGCAACAAAAGCAAAAGCAATGGCGATCAAGTCTTTGGTAGTGAAGACTGGCGGAGGACCGCCACCAAAGCCCCTTTCGGCCTTACAGGAAAAGGTATTTGTATATTTAGTTAATTGTAATTTAATATATGTAATTTTCTTTTTGAATTTAGTTTGCTTTTTCGCAAGACCGTTATTATGTTGGCCGTTTTAACAAACTTCATCGGTTACTAGATTTACCGAAAGCGCGCGCTTTCGGTATCGGTACCGTTTTGAACAGTCTCAAAGTCGGCCATATTTGTTATTTTGACAGTTGAATCTAGACGTATGGAAATGTTATTCTTCTGAACGAATAGAATGGCAGTATTTCAGCCACACACTGTTAAGTTAACTTTTAGAGAGCCCAACTATTACAGTTGACATGAACTATCGTATTTTCACCGTAAGTGTTTACACTTTGTTGTATATCAAAAACAAATGCGACTTTATTGAATATTTACCAGCACAGCCACATTGGTCGTGAAATTATTTCTGTACTGGTTCAGTGGTTGAGTATAGCTATGCTGTAAACAATATAGCGAATTCCTAATTGAAGATTGATATGTAATGAGGAGACAATTAGTTAGCGCAATGATTTGCCCTGATTTGCATACACAAAAACGTGTAAGTAATTTTTCAAGTCCTGTCTGTAATATGCTGTAAAAATAATTATGGCGAATTCCTTATTGAAGATTGATATGTAATAAGGAGACAATTAGTTAGCTCAATGATTTGCGTAGACAAAAACGTGTAAGTAATTTTTCAGGTCCTGTCTGTACTCCCAGACTGTATCACAGTGGGTGTCAGTGGGGGCATTGACACGTTCCTCACAATAGGTAAAATTTTCAATTGTTATGTACAACTTTTTTTAAAGTCTACAGCAACATTGCACAATGACAATGGATTATTTTGATTTTATAAATTAAATATATCGATCTCAATGTCTTGCTCGCCCCATTTGGGTGGTCGGTAGTCGAGTGGTAAAACACTGGTCTACCATTCCAGCGGTCGTGGGTTCAATTCCTGGCCTGGGCACTGGAAATTTCAGAAATGCTTCAAGTGTTTCCCACCCAACTAGAGATGTACTGGTATGAAACCCAGGTAATTCTCGCGTGTATCGGTGCTATACACTGAGCACGTAAAAGAACCAAGGGATCTATTCGCAAAGAGCTAGGGTATCGCACCCGGATTCCTTGTATCTCAAATCCTGTCTCTTATACCCGCTGTCTCTTCAGCAAAACCAAAGGACCCCATTGAAAATAAGTGCTTGCAC
>VMBQ01007980.1:0-13424 GCA_007657795.1 Dreissena rostriformis
CGTTTGGCAAGATTAAATTGAAATTTGGGGCGTAGACTCAGACGGTTACCATTTATTACTTAAAAATGAAGTTAATTTATGTACACTTATTATTATCCCCCGCCAAAGGTGGAGGGATATTTTTTGGCGTTGTCCGTCCTTCTGTCCGTCCTTCCGTCCGTCTGTTTATCTCTAATACGTCAAAGTGTCAACCATTTTAGGCTGCAAGTGCTGAGTTTGTTTGATATCTGAGATATGTTTTGGAAGAGTTCTGAGTCTATGTGTCTGACTCTGTTAATATATAATTATTATTATTTAATATTTTTATTTTATTTTCAAAGCCTTAAACAAGTAGATTTTCATATTTTATATACTAGTATTGCAATAACTGTGTGTATGACTGTATTGAAATGATGTATCTTTGGCTATCATAATTAATCATTTATTAATATTTTGTAGCATTTTATATCTTCTGAGTTTGTTATATATACCAGTAGTCAGTATTATGTAACATGTTCACTGAGCTGACTGTTAAAGTGACGCTTTGAAATAATAAATCCACTTTTTTGTAACATAATACATTGTCATTTAATGCCACACCTAAAGAAACAACACAAATAAACATAATTATCAACTTATTACATCTTTTTATTGATCATATATACGCTTTTTTAGCTCACCTGAGCACAACATGCTCNCCTTTTGCTCTCAGGTGAGCGCCTTAGGGCCTGATGGCCCTCTTGTTTTAGTTGTTGCATCACAGACAAGGATTTGGGCAAACACAACCGTGAGCAATCCGGAACAGAAAGGTTCATTAAAAAATCACCATATACCAAACCATACATGCACATAACATTGATTGCAGATTACCCTTATATTTAAATTTGTGAATTCAATAATAATATACACACACTGAAATAAATTAAATTAACAGTTATCATTGTTTGTATTGTTTGTATTATAAATTGTTAGTACTTTAAATCAAGTTTAAAAAACCACAGCAGCGATACAATGCAAAAATTCATCTTGTTCTTATTTATAAACAGCAAATAACATACAATGCTACAATAAATGTTTTTTTTTATCAACAAATCATAACATCACTATTTTTTTCCATATAAAATAAACTTTGAATTTACTGTTGTTACAGATACATCAAATCGATGCATAATTATAACTGTAAAAATATTTTTAATGAGAATAAGTGTATGTGCACAAGTGTTTTACAAAGTTATCTGTTTGAATACATTTTTGCTGTCTTTTTTGCAGCTTCTTCACATGCATTACAAAGAAGTGAGAATGCAATAACAGCAAGCTGTGAAGAACACAATGGTAAATAGATTATCATATATATGCAAACCATATGTATACATCACAGTGAACATGCAAACCATAGGTATACATCACATTGAACACAGTATACAATATAATAGAGATTTACCCATATTTAAAACAAAACAAAACAAAAGAAAATAACATTAAACATTTTGTTTGAAAAGTTACGCCACGACTATTATAATACATAAACTTAAGTACAGATTATTTACATTAGTTGTCCATTGTATTGCATTGAAAACATCACTAGAGTTAATTAATTTTGATTTTTAAAGTGTCTAATTTTTCGTTGTAATTTCAGATTCCGCAGGTAATGTCAGTAAAGGCATGAAGCGAAAAGAAGGTAAGTTTTGGATATGTTTGAATATATAATTCAATTTGTCCATAGCAAATTTTAACCACTAAAAAGGTTATCAATTTGAAACTTAATATTATGGTAACTCTATAAAAGCTCTATAGTAATCTATAATAACAGGTATTAAGAGGACACTTTAAAAGTATGAAACTTTCATTGATGGAATACCAGTTCTTAAAACTAGATTCATTGATGGAAAACCAGTTCTTAAAACTAGATTGACAATACCATCGGAGAAAGCAAGCACTGTTTAATATATTTATATTTAGTATGCAAGAAATAGCATGCATACTTTGAAATATAACTAGCATTAAATGTGTAAAAATTAAGTACTAATGAATAGATTATACAATATGTATAGATTTAAACATTTGAATGTCATATCATGAGAAAAAGTCCATTTATCAGGGCTTGACACTAACTTGTACAGATTGGTGTCCACAGGGAACCCTGCCTATTAAAATTCGAGCAAAATCCTGGGAAAAACTGGTGTCTCCACCAAAATTTGGGGGTCTCTGGTTTCTGGGGCACTGTTAATGTCGAGGCCTGTTTATCAAAATTACACGCTTTAACCTTTTTTCAGCATTCACAAAGAAGGCCGACAAAAGATTGTCCAGCAATACACTAACTACGCTGACATCTGCAAACATGGAAAAAGACATGGAAAAGTTAAATCTTGAAATCAACAAATTTACTGTAGAAATTGAGAAAAGCCAAATGGAAAAAAAACATTACTGCACTTAAAAATAAAAAATGAAGAACAATATTCCTTATGTTTACAGGCAAAAACATTATATTGCAATGGCAAAGTTTTAAACAGCATGTAGACACTGAAGATGCTGAATTTGTGGATTGTTAGCAATTGCCAAAATTATTTTGAAACAATATCATATTTCAGAAAAGATATAAATTCAGCATCTTCAATAGTCAAATGTATACCACTCACCCAAACAGGTTTGGCATACCAAGGAAAATAAGAACCTATCCACATGTGCTTTTATTACAGGTATTCAAATGAAACATTCCAAATGTGTCTATGAATAAATACAATAATACAACCGACAGACAATAATAGAAAAGATGTATAAAAAGCATATTTACCTAAATATATTACATTTACGATTTAATATCATAAACATACATGTTTTCAGCATGAATCATATGCAAAGAATGACATTTGCACTCTAATGCGGTTGAGTGAATAAACTCATGCGTGACAAGCCAATTAATGGATAAAAGTTTTAGTAAAAAGAGTTCACCTTTCTACTCAGTCTCTACATACTGTAAAATAATCAACTACTACAAAAGAACGCTTCTAATCCTATTTACTGTTAAAATCTACTCTGTCCAATCATGAACAATCAGAGCAATGTTTCCCTTCAACATAATTTATTTTCAAGTCTGTTCAATATCATTCAGAATAAATATATTATGAAATAAATATATTTAAAACAACGACAATTTAAATACGCCACATTTCCCCTCTCTAAGAAAATGTCGTCCTCGACATTATAAAAATTCGCACCTGCAAAGTTTAGACTCCGCCCACTGGTTGGCAAAAAGAGGTGGAATTCATAATTATAAGCGCATAAAGATGTTTACATAATCATGTTGTTGTTTTTTTTTTAGCTCACCTGAGCACAATGTGCTCATGGTGAGCTATTGTGATCGCCTTTTGTCTGTCGTGCGTCGTCAACATTTACCTTGTGAACACTCTAGAGGTCACATTTATTGTCCAATCTTCATGAAAATTGGTCAGAACATGTGTCTCAATAATATCCTGGACGAGTTCGAAAATGGTTCCGGTTGGTTGAAAAACATGGCTGCCAGGGGGCGTGGCAGTTTTCCTTATATGGCTATAGTAGTAAAACCTTGTTAACACTCTACAAGTCACATTTTTTGTCCAATCTTCATGAAACTTAGACAGAACATTTGTTCTAATGATATCTTGAACGAGTTCGTAAATGGTTCCGGTTGGTTGAAAAACATGGCTGCCAGGGGGCGTGGCAGTTTTCCTTATATGGCTATAGTAAAACCTTGTTAACACTCTAGAAGTCACATTGATAGTCCAATCTTCATGAAACTTGGTCAGAACATGTGTCCCAATAATATCTTGGACGAGTTCGAAAATGGTTCCAGTTGAATGAAAAACATGGCCGCCAGGGGGCGTGGCAGTTTTCCTTATATGGCTTTAGTGTATAGTAAAACCTTGTTAACACTCTAGAAGTCACATTTATTGTCCAATCTTCATGAAACTTAGTCAGAACATTTGTTCTAATGATATCTTGAACGAGTTCGTAAATGGTTCCGGTTGGTTGAAAAACATGGCTGCCAGGGGGCGTGGCAGTTTTCCTTATATGGCTATAGTAAAACCTTGTTAACACTCTAGAAGTCACATTTTTAGTCCAATCTTCATGAAACTTGGTCAGAACATGTGTCCCAATAATATCTTGGACGAGTTCGAAAATGGTTCCAGTTGAATGAAAAACATGGCCGCCAGGGGGCGTGGCAGTTTTCCTTATATGGCTTTAGTGTATAGTAAAACCTTGTTAACACTCTAGAAGTCACATTTATTGTCCAATCTTCATGAAACTTAGTCAGAACATTTGTTCTAACGATATCTCGGATGAGTTTGAAAATGGTTCTGGTCTGTTAAAAAACATGGCCGCCAGGGGGCGTGGCAGTTTTCCTTATATGGCTATAGTAAAACCTTGTTAACACTCTAGAAGTCATATTTTTGGTCCAATGCTCATGAAACTTGGTCAGAATATTTGTACTGATAATATCTGGGCTGAGTTCGAAAATGGTTGAGATCTGTTAAAAAACATGGCCGCAAGGGGGCGTGGCATTTTTCCTTATATGGCTATGTAGTAAAACCTTGTTAACACTCTAGACGTCACATTTATTATCCAATCTTTATGAAACTTGATCAGAACATTTGTTCTAACAATACCTCGGCTGAGTTTGAAAATGGTTATGATTCGTTGAAAAACATGGCCACCAGGGGGGGGGGGGCAGTTGTCTTTATATGGCTATAGTGAAAACTTGTTGCATGAAACTTGGTCAGAACATTTGTCCCAATGAAATTTTGGCAGAAATTGAAACTGGGTCATATGAGATCAAAAACTCGGTCACTAGGTCAAATATAAAAAACATGTTAAAAGTCACTTTTTTTGGTCCAATCTTCATGAATCAGCTTGCATTTTTTTTGGAAAAGTCTAGTTCCTTTGGCTTTCAGGTGAGCGCCTTAGGACCTGATGGCCCTCTTGTTAAATAGCGGAAATTTTATTTATGAATATACATTTATTGGTACTAAATATGATATATTTGCAACATTATTAAGGTGTTTTCATGTTTATTTGGTGTGTTTTTTTCGATTTATTGATCGAACAAAAGCCCCGTATTCATGTTTTACGTTACTGTAATCAGTGCTTTTGCCAACCAGTCAGTGCGCATGCGCGGAAAATCTCGAATGTAAACAATAACAATCAACTGGTCTATACGACATTTCCCCTCTCTAAGAAAATGTCGTCCTCGACATTATAAAAATTCAAACACCGCTTGCTAAGCGAAGTTTGATTAATCTCGTGATAAAATTATCTATGAAAGCATCGTTTTGTAAAAAATTATTGACAACCAAAAATATAACCGTTTTCGTTTGCAACTGTTATTTTCAATTTTAAAGCAACGACAATTTGACAAAGAAACAAACAATACAATAATTTGTGTGTTAATACTCAGAAGTGAATGTTAAACAATAATGGCGTCATAATCAACAATAAAACCGTTTTGTATCTTTCCAATACAAATCCACACAAGTTAAAACTTATCGGTGTCACTGTACTTAATCATTATTGCAAATACATTACAACACCGATCACAATTGATACTCCCCGAATGTAAACAACGCCGGCTGACGGGTCTGACGTTGGCTGCGGCGCAGTGGTATCCTTGTATTGATTTTCCGTTTCTATTTCCGCTCTCTGAATATTCATTTCAGACAGCTCTCTGTTTATCAACGACTCGGTAAGTCTTATGGTAAATGGAGTTTTAACTCCAGATTCCTGTATTTGCTCATTTAGACCAAGATTAGCTCTGCCAGGAGTTTTAGACTGATCTCTTTCCTCCTCGGGCGTTATGACGCGCGAAGGAGTGCTTTGGTTAGCAGTATGTAAGCCCCGCCTGCCTCTCAATAAACATTTGCCTGGGATTTTGTAATTCTTACAGTTCATCATCAATAAACCTGTAACAGAACAGAAAATTGAAAAAAAAGTTCACACAAATCGCAATTATTTCCCCTTTTTTACATTTACGTTTAATTATCTTCCCTTTTTACCGAAAGTCGAATTTCGTGTAATCAATCTTTAATTATCACGACTCACGTTTTCCCTTTTTCCACTATACGTACCGAAACAGTTATCTTAACAAAGCTGTATTACCTCCCTTGGCTTATTTTCAGTCAACAGCCTAACTATCACAAATATCCTATCAAATCTTTTTTCTATTTTGTACCAGGTGTTTACTTAGTTTGATTTTATTTCGATTCGAACGGTTTACTATCGCGCGTTTTCCACACTGCCGAAATAGCGTTCTTTCTGCGTTACAATATCGCGAGCACGTGCATTTATCGGTTAGACGCCAGTCGCACATACACGCATTAAACTACATAATGCAGTTTAAATCGTATATATACTTTTAAACATTATCAATTTTTAGTGAAAAAATAAACAGCGTTTTTTTTCAGTATTTATAAAGAGAGTTTTCTCTTTAAAAATACGTACATAGCGTTTTCAATTCAACCATACGTAAAGTATGGCAAATTAACAAGTTTACGCAGTGAAACCTCTCGATACTTATTATAAACCTTGAGCAAAATCTACTACTACTATATGTAAATAAATCCCGTTGCTAATACCTATCTACTACTTAACTTCATGTAAGTGGTGAGTAGATTTAACTTCGCCATGCAATAAACGTTGTGCTCGTGAAAGGCCTATACTTTTCTTAAAATAACTTCGGTGTCACTGTACTTAATCATTATTGCAAATATATAACAACACCGATCACAATTGATACTCCCCGGATGTAAACAACGCCGGCTGACGGGTCTGACGTTGGCTGCGGCGCAGTGGTATCCTTGTTATGATTTTCCGTTTCTATATCCGCTCTCTGAATACTTATTTCAGACAGCTCTATGTTTATCAACGACTCGGAAAGTCTTATGGTAACTGGAGTTTTAACCCCATATTCCTGTATTTGCTCATTTAGACCAAGATTAACTCTGCCAGGAGTTTTAGACTGATCTCTTTCCTCCTCGGGCGTAATGACGCGCGAAGGAGTACTTTGGTTAGCAGTATGTTAGCCCCGCCTGCCTCTTTCAATAAACATTTGCCTGGAATTTTGTAATTCTAACAGTTCATCATCAATATTTCTGTAAACAGAACAGAAAATTGAAAAACAAAGTTCACACAAATCGCAATTATTTCCCCTTTTTAGCTCACCTGAGCGATAGCTCGGGGTGAGCTATTGTGATCACTCAGCGTCCGGCGTCCGTCCGTCCGTCCGTCCGTCTGTAAACAATTTGTAAACATCTTCTTCTACTAAACCATTGAGCCAATTTCAACTAAATTTCATGTTGAGCATCCCTAGGTCATGGGACAAAAGAATTGTTAAAAAAAATTTGATCACATAACCAAGATGGCCGCCATGACCATATATGGTAAAAACCTTAAAAAATCTTCTTGTCAGAAACCGCTCATCAGATTTTCAAAAAATTTCACAGGGATGACCTTTGAAGGCTCCCCTGAAAAAGTTGTTCAAAGAAATTTGATTCGTCAAAAAACATGGCCGCAGGAGCTCGTTGAACTTTGCATGTGTCGGTCGGTCCGTCCACCAGGTGGTTGTCAGACGATAACTCAAGAACGCTTGTGCCTAGGATCATGAAACTTCATAGGAACATTGATCATGACTCGCAGATGACCCCTATTGATTTTGAGGTCACTTGGTCAAAGGTCAAGGTCACAGGTGAAGGTCACAGTTACTGGAAATAGGCAGGATTTAGCATGGTTCAAACAAGGGAAACAACCTACCGTTTATGCATGTTCTTTTTGTTACAGCAGTTGCCTCCCTTGTAATTTATATAAATTTTACCAAATGTAAGGCTAACTACATTTTTGTAATGCATTGTATCAATAAACATCGGGCAAAAATGAAATTAAGGCACCACCACCACCACCACCACCACCACCACCACCATTGTTCACAGTGACACGTATTCACACAATGGCTGCTACTACAACTTATAGCCGATATAGGGGCATGCATGTTTTACAAACAGCCCTTGTTATGCTTGCAATAATATGTTCATGGTATGTTTTTAGTAGGGATGTAATCGATTTCGACAATATATCAACGATATGCAATTGCCGATTCGTTTTCAATATCAATTTTGAAATATTGAGTATCGTTTATCTAATTACCTCACAGGTTGAAATTTTAACATAAAGCAGGCTGTTCTTTGTTTTTATATAGATTCCACTATATTATGACACAATTTCATTATTTTAATAACACTATTTAATTTACCCTGTACATGTACATTACATCTAACAACTTAAGAATAATGCAGTTATATTTAGGTTTTTAAACATAATAGCCAAGAGTTAATGTATTTTTATAACTTATTTTAAGCGAGTCATAGCACCAAACACCCATAAATCGATATATTGCTGTATCGTCGATATTTCCTTTCACAAATAGGATGATCTATGGGTACCCTAGATGTATCCACCTGATTGTCATTTTGATCGGACAATTTTTGAAGGAGTTATGGCCCTTTGTTACTTTTAACTTTATAGAAGATATAGGGAGAAAATCTTGTTATCACAACTCCTCTGAAACTACTTAGAGGATTTTCACATTATTACTACAGAATGACCTATCGGTGCCCTACTTGTGTCCACTCAATTTTCATTTTAATTGGACAATTTACCGGTATGAAGGAGTTATGACCCTTTGTTACCAGGTGCCGTGTGAAATAGGTGAGCGACTCCAGGACCATCATGGTCCTCTTGTTTACATTTACGTTTAATTATCTTCCCTTTTTACCGAAAGTCGAATTTCGTGTAATCAATCTTTAATTATCACGACTCACGTTTTCCCTTTTTCCACTATACGTACCGAAACAGTTATCTTAACAAAGCTGTATTACCTCCCTTGGCTTATTTTCAGTCAACAGCCTAACTATCACAAATATCCTATCAAATCTTTTTCTTTTTTGTACCAGGTGTTTACTTAGTTTGATTTTATTTCGATTCGAACGGTTTACTATCGCGCGTTTTCCAAACTGCCGAAATAGCGTTCTTTCTGCGTTACAATATCGCGAGCACGTGCATTTATCGGTAAGACGCCAGTCGCACATACACGCATTTAACTTCATAATGCAGTTTAAATCGTATATACTTTTAAACATTATCAATTTTTAGTGAAAAAAACAGCGTTTTTTTTCAGTCTCTTGCACGACGGTTACATTACATTTACCTCTGTGTTGGGCTCAGAACGGAATATTTTTATGAGAGCGTCTCATTCATGTGATGATCATTCCAAGCGTTTATCATGAAGGTTACAGTATACTAAACAATCTCTTGCACGACGGTTATATTACATTCACTGCTTTCAAGAAAACCATCTCATACCATAATATCTCATATCAGTCTTTATTCATTATTTTAATATGGATATGGTTGTTTTATGTTAACAAACCTACATGTTTGTGTCACAGAATATTTAAAATCTACAATTACTGGATATATATTTGAAAGTAAATCTGAAAGGGCAATATATACAATATAAAAAAGTAGTACAAAAGACAAAACAGCACATTCACAATGTTCAATCTATGCAGTTATTGATTATCAGAGTAAAATCACCATTTTAAACGATAAATTTTGGAAGTGCTTATATCTTAAGCGAAACAAAATACTTATTTGCCAGTCTCTTGGAGCTATTTAAGTACAGACTTACTCCATAAAGGCTAGATTTTTGCAAAACCTACTTATCTGTGGGTACAAAGCTTTCAAAATCACTTACCATATAAATTCTTATTATTTTAATGAATCTATCACTGGTTGATTTATTCAGTCACCCCTATTTGTGCTGAAGCTGTTAATAAATTTTTGCAAAGAAGGAGACCTGGATAACACCTGTTCACCAAACATGAATACCGGTGCAAGTTTTTTTCTGGAATAACGCAGATATTGTCGACATGTGGGTCACTGTAGTTTAATATTTTTTATACACTTCAAATAAAAAAAATCTGCTTGATCAAACAAAGTTTGGGCACACCTAAGACGATAAACATAGAATCAAATTGTATGGCCGTGTTTCAAAATGAGTCAGGTGATATACTGTCAATTTGCCATTAAACAACTCTAATGACAAGGGTTGGTATTATATTTTTGTCTGCAAAATATATCAATAATGCAACACATAATGTCACGATCATTAATATATAGCTTAAAATTTGTATAAATATGAAATTCTGTCTGTTTTCAGGAAATACACTGCATGGATATTTATGGAAAAAAAATCCCCATAAATAGAAAGGCATTTGTTCACCAGTATCATAATCATTAGAAAAGTGTCAAAGTCGGATATGAAAAATTCAGTCCCCCTTGTACAATTTTGAAGAGTTCAAATGCGAACAAGAGCACCGTCTAGCGGGTGCAGACCGCTCTTCTATTTTTCTTTTTAAAAGTGAAAGGACCTATATCAATACTTCAATCAAAAGGGGCGAGGGGTTAGGGTGGAGAGGGATGTATAGTGTGGAGGTGTGGTCATTTATAACATAATCTTTCAAAAAAGAAAAGATTATTTTTTTGGTGGGGGGATTCTTGGGTGGGATGTTTAAGTCTAGCGCGTAAACAACTCGGCCATCCATGCTGATGGTCAGCACAGGCTAATCAGAGACGACACTTTCCGCCTTAATTTGAATTTTTGTCAAGAAGAGTCTTCCTCTAAACGAAAAATACAACAAAAGCGAAAAGTGTCTCCCCTGATTAGCCTGTACGGACTGCACAGGCTAATCTGGGACGACACTTTACGCACATGCGTTTAACCCCTTTATCAAAGAGCGAGGCTTAAATAACTTTCTCCGAATGACCTTTTACTTCCAATGTTCTGTTTCGCAATTACTAAATACGACGGAACACGTTCTCCTTCTTTTTCGTTTAGCTCTTACACGGAACGTGTCAATAACCTTATTATTCCGTACACTTTCCAACTAATGCAAATCCTATGTTTTAATTAGGAAATAATTGAATCAATCATACCAGGAGTTTCCGTTAAGATTCAGATTGCGATAGCTACATGTTTGGACACATGTCAGCATCCTCCTCTTAGATATATGATTTATACAATTAAAACGACATTTTTTGTTTGACGAATGTCCTATGATGCTCTTTCAAGTAAGAGGCCAAGATTAGGTAAACCATTATGTTCTTATCAACTTCTTTTTCAAAACGATGCACGTGTTTGCGAAATGTTGTATTATTGCAAAACGACACGTCTTCTTTCCGCGTATAAGGTGTAGATTTAGATTTAGATTTAATGGTTTTTCTCTTAAAGAATACAATATTTTGAGACATCAGATTCTTGTCGTAGGCGACGCGTGTTTCTTTTTAATCAAGGCATACCCAAATTTGCTTAGTTAGTACCATGAATTCCGTGGAGTCAGATTCTTGTCTTCGGTGACGCGTGTTTTTTTTTCAATCAAGGCATACCCCAATTTGCTTAGTTAGGGCCGTTAATTCTTAGTTCTTTTTGTTTGTTTTGAGCTTTTATGAATACATACGTCCTGGCGATCCAGGGTCAATGGCTGGGAGTTGGATTATTGAAACTACGTGAATTCCGCGACGTCATGTCATTTGATTAGAGAAAACACCCATAAATATGCTGTACATTATGTTAATCCACACCGTTTTTAAATTTTCGTGTGTTTCTGTGTAAAACATGTTTATGGAATTAGTCGTTATTTTCTCCCATTTTGACTAAAGTCCGTACATCTTCAAGACTTATTAATTAATTTCGTTTAAAGGAGGTCTCTTCTTTATGAAAATACATTGTATGCGGAAAGTGTTGCTACTTGCAGTCTGTTTAGGTTTTAAGCTGTTTGTTAGTTTAGTTTAAACATATTTATTTTAGCTCGATTGCATCGGAAGCCTAAGGATTATTGAAACGCTCTCGAGTCCGATTCCTGGGACTAAGAACCAGTACTTGGTGTCTTTGGGGAAGATCGAAAGAACGCTCCCACAGTGGGGATCGAACCCACGACCTCCCGATCGCTAGGCGGACACCACATCCACTACACCACGGCGACCCTGTTTGTTGTTCATCAGTATCTTAGATATGAAGCCTTTAAAACTTGAATCTATTAAGAAAGGTCTTTAATTAAATTTGATTTCATAAGAGTCTGCAAATGGGTCAAAATGCGTATCTGAGCGGTAAAAGGATGAAGTCGATTCCATTTTCTTACTAACGAATTTGACAAATGCAGCGGTTTTTGCTATTCATCGAGAAACCTCGTACTACAATGTCATGATGATGTTAGCACCACCGTTACATGTGTCTGAGATGCACGTCCCGCAACTGAAGAGTTATTTCGAGCTATTTTAAGAAACGTAGTGTTTCTATTTGCGTCAGGCAGCAAAACAGTTTCATGCAAGTCGTTTTTCATTCACAAAATCTAACGAACAGTTAAAGGGACTTGTTTACAGATTTTTGCATGTTTTGACGTTTGTCTATAAATGCTTTAAATTGATAAATGTAAACATCGGAAATAAAGAGCTCCAGTATAAAAGAAAAATAAAATAAAAAAGAAGACAAAGCTTATCCACTCCTGGGCTCGAACGAATGACCCTTTTAGTTTAAGTCTAGCGCGTAAACAACTCGGCCATCCATGCTGATGGTCAACACAGGCTAATCAGAGACGACACTTTCCGCCTTAACTTGAATTTTTGTAAAGAAGAGTCTTCCTCTAAACGAAAAATACAACAAAAGCGAAAAGTGTCTCCCCTGATTAGCCTGTACGGACTGCACAGGCTAATCTGGGACGACACTTTACGCACATGCGTTAAACCCCTTTATCAAAGAGCGAGTCTTGAATAACTTTCTCCGAATGACCTTTTACTTCCAATGTTCTGTTTCGCAATTACTAAATACGACGGAACACGTTCTCCTTCTTTTTCGTTTTAGCTCTTACACGGAACGTGTCAATAACCTTATTATTCCGTACACTTTCCAACTTATGCAAATCCCATGTTTTAATTAGGAAATAATTGAATCAATCATACCAGGAGTTTCCGTTAAGATTCAGATTGCGCTAGCTACACTTTGACATTAGACAACGTTTTGACCATTAACCCATGTGCCATGATTTCTAAGCACAGTCGTTTTTAGCTCAACTGACCTGACCACTACGTATTCATGGTGAACTTTTGTGATCGCTTGTCGTCCTGCGTTCGTCGTCCGACGTGCGTCGTCAACTATTACCTTGTGAACACTCTAGAGGCACATATATATATATATATATATATATATATATATATATATATATATATATATATATATATATATATATATATATATATATATATATATATATATATATATATATATATATATATATATATATATATATATATATATATATATATATATATATATATATATATATATATATATATATATATATATATAT
>VMBQ01007980.1:14690-45029 GCA_007657795.1 Dreissena rostriformis
TCAAGCTACGCTAGCAGGAGAGATGCCTTATTATTGCATGTAGTCCTTTATAGTGAAACTCAAGCTACGCTAGCAGGAGAGATGCCTTATTATTGCATGTAGTCCTTAATATTAAACTCAAGCTTCGCTAGCAGGAGAGATGCTTTATTATTGCATGTAGTCATAAAGTGAAACTCAAGCTACGCTAGCAGGAGAGATGCCTTATTATTGCATGTAGTCCTTTATAGTGAAACTCAAGCTACGCTAGCAGGAGAGATGCCTTATTATTGCATGTTGTCCTTTATATATGGCAGTGAATCTCAAGCTTCGCTAGCAGGAGAGATGCCTTATTATTGCATGTTGTCCTTTATATATGACAGAGAAACTCAAGCTTCGCTAGCAGGAGAGATGCCTTATTATTGCATGTTAACCTTTATATATGGCAGTGAAACTCAAGCTACGCTAGCAGGAGAGATGCCTTATTATTGCATGTAGTCCTTTATATATGGCTACGCTAGCAGGAGAGATGCCTTAGTATTGCATGTAGCTCTTTATATATGGCTACGCTAGCAGGAGAGATGCCTTATTAGTGCATGTAGTCCTTTATATATGGCTACACTAGCAGGAGAGATGCCTTACTATTGCATGTAGTTCTTTATATATGGCTACGCTAGCAGGAGAGATGCCTTATTATTGCATGTAGTCCTTTATATATGGCAATGAACCAAACTTCAAACAGTGATACCCAAAACAAATGTATCCGACAAAACACAACTTTAAAACAAACACGCAAACAATTGATTACTAGTACACTTGGGTCAGCGCCTCAGAGGGGCAATTCAAAGCTGGTCGAGAATTTGCGAAAATATGTTTATGTGAAGGTATGTGTCTCTTGCACAAATCAATGTCACTTTCATTTTTAAAAACTATACTAATGGCATTCTTGAAAAAGGACTCAAATGGATGCCGACATATGATTTTATTTTGACTGGATAAGAACTCACATCATTAATTTGCTTTCGCTTTAAAGACATTTTCGTGTCTTATAGTGGTTTTCTGCTTCAAAACATGGGCTTTAATTTAAGCATTTGATCATATAAACTATTATTTGCCTTTTTGTGCCCACCGAGATCTCAATTNTTTTGTGCCCGCCGAGATCTCAATTTCAAACATTGATAATCTGTCCAAGCGAATTACGATGTTAACACGCTCGTGGTCTTGTGTTCCTGTTGGTTTGTCGAAGTTTATCAGGTTCTAACGCGCTTGAGGCTGCATTTTGTGAGGACCGACTGTACGTCGGAAGTTTTATTACGTCGCGTTGGGTGATACACCACAGGTAGCCATACATTGTGTAATACAATGTCATTTGTCTTTACTGATAATGAGTAGAAAAACATCGGTAAGAATCTAAAACAAGTGACGCCCACACACGGCGGCATTTTCCCTACAGCTTGTTATAAAGTCTTACAACAAGTATTAAAACGAGATAAAAGGGACTTGTATAGCTATTACACCTATCATCTGCACCATTTGGCAGACGCACGCGCGCAAACTGGATAACTCATGCGCCTTTTGGACAAATGCAAGATGACATTATTTGGCGGTGCAGAAGAAAACATTGGTTGTAATATTCGCAAAGATTGTCAATAATTGCCTTATTTACAGCACAACTAGAGAAGCAAATGATACATAGTGCGTAGCTTTCAAGGCTAGACAGAGTGAGAGTGAGACTGGGGTTCAGTGGTCGGTTGTACCTTGGTCAGAGGAAGGGGAGGGGATGGGGGGGGGGACAAGCGTAGCTTCTGACCAGCCTGCGCAGTCTAGTCAGGAGCTACGCTGTCCGCTAAAGAGGAACTTTCGCAAACCCTAGAAGTCGACGGCAGATTGTGGCGAAGCAGTGCCTTCAAAATCGAACAACAATCTGGGGTTTTCACATGATATGCAGGCAATACATATTTTGAATCTGAACATAAAATAAAGGCACAGAAAATGTACACAATTAACCATAAAGATGTTTTTTTTTAAGAAGCACAAGTATTCAAGCCAAAACGGATAAAACCTACTAGTACTACTGCTCCAATTTGCAGAATGTTGCTTACTATTCAGATGACCGAGGGTACATTTGCACTATACACTTACTTATTACACATACTTTATTTTGGGCTATTAGACAATCTTGCACAATGGCGTCGAACATAAGCAAACTAGACCGAAACACTGTAAAAATGACAAAGCCGCCGTATTAGAATACGACGACGTTCATTTTGGGCTGAATTTATGGCTTTACCCAGCATGACCCGCGTTATGCGAAAATTGGCCGTATACCATATGCGGCCACCGTAGCTCCATCCCAGCCTGCTCAATCGCACAGTCTGGTCTGAAGCTCCGCTATCCGCTATAGAGTCACGCGAAATTTCGTGGTCTTTTACGCGGACAGGGTACCTGCTGACCAGACAGCGCGGGTTCGCGATCCGGTCTGGAGCTACGCTCGTCGCATATGACATGAGACCCATTTCCCAAAGCGCGGCCCATATGTATTTAAACCACACTCGTACCCGATGAAATTGAAGCCCATCGTTCAAAACAGCTCGTAGGATTCAGAGACATTACGAGAGCTCTGACGAATAGATCTACTTTATAATACTAGTTACTAGTAAGAGCAGGACAAACCAGTTCAAAATCGAACCCAAACCAGCATTGTGTGTGTGGAATAGACATAACTGTACGTTTTGATCCAAAGTTTGGCAAAAAGCGTGAGAAATGCTCAGTTGTGCGTAGGCGCATTATTTGAAGCTCAAATGCGTCTTTTGAGAAGCATGTTCGTCGCAAGCTGCCAATTGAAGCGACTGATTTTTACAAAAATTATACGAATTACTAATCTAGTTATTATAATTGTAAACTAGTTACAAATGACCACTTTTTATCATTCACAATGACAATACTTGGACAATATGAAATGCTTATTTGAACCAAAAAATCATAAACACGAAAATGAATAATTTATTTATTTTTGTTGAGTATTTTTTTCCCTTAATATTGAGGTTTTTGTCTGCTTTATGGTCACCATACCGGACAGCTATGAATTTTTCCGGGTATTCCGGCCACAGCACAAAACCCCATGAAAATCGAATATATTTATGTAAAAAGTAAACAGCTGACAGTTGCTGCTATCATTCAAAAATTCGTCCAAACTGCCGCGATTCTATTTTTGTTAATTATGTAAAGGTGCAGGGACGCGCTCATTGTACATACATAATGCAGCCTCAGGCGCGTAAAGACCTTGTAAACTTCAAAAACACACGCAAGCACGTACGCACACACATTTACTGTCTAACCACAATTTGGTATCATAATCGCAATTCGACTGTTTACGTGCCAATAAACTACGCCTAATCGAAACATAATCTTTTTCTGTGTGAAAAAAAGCGGGAGTAATTAGTGATAGAAAGAAAACAATAAGAAAACATCGTTGACAAAGAAATCTAAATGTTCATATTTTCGCAAAAAAATTAACAAAAAATTGGTACAATGGTTCGAATCAGTGGTTATGGTAATAAAACAAAAGGCGAGACATTTTATTGACATAGCTCGTGTTTATACGCCTGCGTCATTAAAGGCTCCAAATCTGTAGACAATTTACTGCACAATGTAATTAATTAGCGGCGACGAGTACAGTGTAATAAAAGCAATCTGCCCAATTCTGCAGCGTTAAGATTAGCGTTGATTACGCATGAAGACTTGTTTATAAGTTGGCACCAGCGCCGTTTAATGTGCGTTTTGACCCCAGATAATCCGGTGCTTTTGTACGTCTATTGGAGACCGAAGTTGTATTAGTCTAGAATTGCGGCGTATGTGATCTATAACACAAAGGGATTCATATTTATTGCCAAACTGATTGAAAAGAATTACTCGAGTGTGAGATCTGTATTAACTGTCATAGTTTACTAATTTAAATAATGAGCTTGGCAAAAAATGAATCAGGTTGATCTGTTATCGGATATATTAAAGGGGCTTGTTCACAGATTTTCATGTTTTTGAAAATAGTCGCTCTCACGGCGTCCAAAAATTATACAGACCGCCTACATGCGCACTGCGACTTGATTTTAACCCATTAATGCCTAGCGTCTAGAAGGCATTGGCAAACAGCGTAGACCCAGATGAGACGCCGCATGATGCTTGTTTAAATTAATAATAGTAATTAGTAATTTAACGTTGGAAGCCTGATTTCGTGGCGTTGTTTGTTTCTTGTTTACTGTGAGAAACGATTAATAACTAGTTTTAAATCACTGATATTTCGATACAAATCACAGGAAAGCATGACATAAAAATACATGTATACGAGCCTCGCTCCGGGAAAAAATGTGGTTAAATGCATGTGCGTAAAGAGCAGACCGCACAGGCTTATCAGGGACAACACTTTCCGCTTACAATTGATTTTCCTGAAGAAGAGACCTCCTTTAATCGAAAAATTGCATTCAAGCGGAAAGTGTCGTCACTGATTAGCGTGGGCTCACATACATACGTTTAAGGCTCTTATGCACTCAGACATACGCTATGTCGTTAACCCATTTATGCCTAGTGGACTCTCCCATCCTTCTAAATTGGATCAATTTTTTTTTCCAAAATTAGATATGTCTGTTATATTTATTTCTATTTTTTGAATATTTCTCACAGAAATTCCTGTAAGCAAACAGCGAAGACCCTGATGAGACGCCGCATTATGCGGCGTCTCATCTGGGTCTACGCTGTTTGCCAAGGCCTTTTTTTCTAGACGCTAGGCATAAATGGGTTAATACACGTTTTTGATAAATTATTGATGAAAAGCGTAACAAACGTTTTATTATTGTTCCGATTTCGATTGATGATTGTTAATAAACGAACATATATGTTTAACATTTACTTACTCAGGCGTGTTATTTTGCCTGTTTGTATATAATTCATACATTTTAGTTTTTGAATCTGCGACAATTATTTTGCATGTTTGTAATGTTTTCAGGGGGTGTTAGAGTTCCGCGAGGCTGACGAGTTCAAGGTGCTCCTAAACATCTCCGCCCCGTCCATCCAGGGGGCGTATGCGGTCTCCGCGCAGGTTGTGCATAACAACGGCAAGCTGCTTGTACAAGTCGTAAGTGAAGTTTTGAGTTATATCGGTATTTTAGCCTCGCTCTGGGAAAACGGGGCTTAATGTATGTGCGTTAGGTGTCGTCCCAGATTAGCCTGTGCAGTTCGCACAGGCTAATCAGGGTCGACACTTTCCGCCTAAACTGGATTTTCGCTAAGATGAGACTACGTTAAACGAAAAATAACAAAAAAAGCGAAAAGTGTGTCTCTGATACGCCTGTGCGGACTGCACAGGCTTATCTGAGACCACACTTAACGCACATGCATTAAGCCCCGTTTCCCAGAGCGAGGCTCAACAGTGTTTAATCCCGATTTTAACATCCACTGGGTCCCTATGTTTGGTTTTGTTGTAGTCGTTTATCAAACACACACATAATATACAAATTAATTATACAAATAAAAAAGATACATGTTTTGTACCGTAATATCGTTATACTTATGTGCTTATTTTTTATGTTTTTATCAAGAACTTGAGACGTCTTATCTCGGGTGTAACTAACCCTAAACATTTGAAGACTTGACTATGCGTTTAAAGTGTGTTAAAGTACATCAAGTAAATTATAATTGATATACTTTTTTACAGCCGGCCGAGTTGATGTTGGTATATTTTCCCAATTTTGTTATGTGTCGCAAAAAAAGTGATTATGAGTCAAAATGTGATGGTATTTATGTCAGATGTGCAAAAAATGGTCAAAATCGGTCAAGAAATGTCCAAATTCAGTACAAAGATAGGGCTTTTCAATTTCTGTCCATGGACAGAAATGATCTAAATTTAAACACGTGCGAATCACATGTAAAACCACATGATCATTGCATCATTGTTTACAACGACATTTGCCCTGGAGAAACCGTGTTATTTAATAGTTCTTCTTTGTTCATTGTGTACACACCGGTCTTACTGACAATAACATAGTGACGTCACCATCTATGTATAGAATGCTTCTTTGTTTTTTAAAGCGCAGAAGTGGAAATCATGTGCAATTGGCGCTCACGTGACCCGAAGCGTGTTTACGTCACAGGTTAATCATAGTCTTGAGGATTCCGTTATGTACATGATAAGGTTTCGTATTTTTGATGCTTTTTGCATTTTTTGGCACAATTTTTGCGAAAATCAGTATGGAAGAGTTAAGCTTTAAAATGTATCTGACGAATACTGATCAATTCTGGTCAGTTGAGAAAACCAAATTGTTGTGAGAAATATCAACTCGGCCGGCTTTAAGTTTTAAAGGGATAATTGAAGTTTGCACTCTTCAGACTTTATACGAGCATGAACTAATTTCAGTCAGTTATTTTTGTTCAGAAGATCATTTAATTGAGACGCGCTCTGAGAAAAGATGATTTAATGCATGTGCGTTAAGTGTCATCCCAGATTAGCCTGTGCAGTCCGCACAGGCCTCACACGTCGTTACATACACGACGTCACATACACACGACGTCACATACACGACGTCACATACACACGCCTCATACGACGTCACATATACGACGTCACATACATACGCCTCACACGACGTCACATATACGACGTCACATACACATGCCTCACACGACGTCACATACACGACGTCACATACACACGCCTCACACGACGTCACATACACGAAGTCATATACATACGCCTCAAACGTCGTCACATACACGACGTCACATACACACGACTCACACGACGTCACATACACACAACTCACAAGACGTCCTATACACACGACTCACACGACGTCCAATACATACGCCTCACACGACGTCTCATACATACGCCTCACAAGACTGCGGACTACACAGGCTAATCTGGGACGACACTTATCGCACCAATATGAAACCCTTTTCACAGAGCGAGGCTTAATTATTTCAATACTACGTTGTTCTCCGCAATAACACGCGTCCCATATCCCCCTTACAGTACGAAAAGCCGTCGGTGTACACGCCATACTCTCTTCAATGGATCTTCGTGGGGGTCGGGGGCCTAGGAGCAGTGGTCTTCCTAGTCGCCATCATCTACGTCACGTGGTGGTACCAGACCTCTCAGTATACCGACCTTATAAGTGAGAGAGCAATGATGGAGGCGCGGACCATGTAAGTGACGCCGTGAGTTCTTTGTTTGTAAGATTGTGTATACGTGACGTCGTGTATGTCACGCCGTGTATTTAGCGTCGTATGTAAGTTGTGTGTATGTTACATCGTGTATGTGACGTCGTGTGAGGCCTGTGTATGTGACGTCGTGTGAGGCCTGTGTATGTGACGTCGTGTGAGGCCTGTGTATGTGACGTCGTGTGAGGCCGGTGTATGTGACGTCGTGTAAGACGTGTGTATGTGACTTCGTTTATGTGCATTCGTGTGAGGCGTATGTATGTGACGTCGTGTTTGTGACGTAGTTTATGTGACGTCTTGTGAGGCGTGTGTATGTGACGTCTTGTGAGGCGTGTGTATGTGACGTCGTGTGAGGCGTGTTTATGTGATGTCCTGTTAAGCGTGTGTATGTGACGTCGTCTGTGGCGTGTGTATGTAACGTCGTGTGAGGCGTGTGTATATGACGTCGTGTGAGGCGTGTGTATGTGACGTCGTGAAAGGCGTGCGTACGTGACGTCTTGTGAGGCGTGTGTATGTGAAGTCGTGTATGTGACGTCGTGTGAGGCGTATGTATGTCATGTCGTGTAAGTGACGTCGTGTTAGGCGTATGTTTGTGACGTCGTGTATTTGACGTCGTGTATGTGACGTCGTGTGGGGCGTGTGTATATGACTTCATGGATGTGAAATAATGTGAGGCGTATGTATGTGACGTCGTGTATTTTACGTCGTGTATGTGATGTCGTGTAAGGCGTGTTTATGTGACGTCGTTTGAGGTGTTTGTATGTGACGTCGTGTATTTGACGTCGTGTATTTGACGTCGTGTGAGGCGTATGTATGTGACGTCGTGTACCTAACGTCGTGTTTGTGACGTCGTGTGAGGTGTGTGTATATGACTTCGTGTATGTGAAGTCGTGTGAGGCGTATGTATGTGACGTCGTGTATGTGACGTAGTGAACGTGAAGTCGTGTGAGGCGTATGCATGTGACGTCGTGTGAGGCGTATGAATGTGACGTCGTGTGAGGCGTATGTATGTGACGTCTTGTGAGGCGTGTGTTTGTGACGTCGTATGAGGCGTGTGTATGTGGACGTCGTGTATTTGACGACGTGTGAGGCGTATGTATATGACTTCGTGTATGTGACGTCATGTGAGGCGTGTATATGTGACGTCGTGTATGTGACGTCGTGTGAGGCGTATGTATGTGACGCCGCGTATGTGACGGCGTGTGAGGCGTGTGTATGTGACGTCTTATATTTGACGTCGTGGGTATGTGACGTCGTGTATGTGACGACGTGTGATGCGTGTGTATATGACGTCGTGTCTGTGACGTCGTGTGTATGTGACGTCCTGTATTTACGACGTTTGAGGCGTGTGTATGTGACTTCGTGTATGTTACGTCGTGTATGTGACGTCGTGTATGTGACGTCGTGTATGTGACGTCGTGTATGTTACGTTGTGTATGTGACGTCGTGTATGTGACGTCGTGTATGTGACGTCGTATGATGCGTGTGTATATGACGTGTTGCGTATGTATGTGACGTCGTGTGAGGCGTATGTATGTGATCGTGTTTGTGACGTCGTGTGAGGCGTATGTATATGACGTCGTGCATGTGACATCGTTTGAGGCGTGTGTATGTGACGTCGTGTATGTGACATCGTGTGAGGCGTGTGTCTTTGACATCGTGTATGTGACGGCGTGTGAGTCGTGTGTATGTGACGTCGTGTATGAGACGTCGTGTGAGGCGTGTGTATATGACGTCGTATATGTGACATCGTGTGAGGCGTATGTATATGACGTCGTGTATTTGACATCGTGTGAGGCGTGTGTATGTTACGTCGTATATGTGACTACGTGTGAGTCGTGTGTATGTGACGTCGTGTATGTGACGTCGTGTGAGGCGTGTGCATGTGACGTCGTGTATGTGACGACGTGTGCGGCGTGTGTATGTGACGTCGTGTATGTGACGTCGTGTATGTGACGTCGTGTATGTGAAGTCGTGTATGTGACGTCGTGTATGTGACGACATGTGAGGCGTGTGTAAGAGACGTCGTGTATGTGACGTCGTGTGAGGCGTGTGTATGTGACGTCGTTTTTGTGACGTCGTGTGAGGCGTGTGCATGTGACGTCGTGTATAGGACGTCGTGTGAGGCGTTTGTATATGACGTCGTGTTTGTGACGTCGTGTGAGGCGTGTGTATGTGACGTCGTGTATGTGACGTCGTGTGAGGCATGTATATGTTAGCGACGTGCATGTTACATCCTTTGTCGATTGTTGTTGTGTGTATTTGACGTCGTTTATAAGTACTTGTTCAATTCTGAAAAAAAAAACAGTACAAGACAAAGCTTGCAAAAAATAAGTTTGTGTTCATCAAAACATTTTCTCAAAGCAAAAACCACAACCAAATAACCATTTGATGTGTGTTTGAAGGTAAAGTTTTTTAAACTTTAGTAACATGCTCCCTTACAAGCCCGATATTGTGAAACATTTATTACCCGGTGTGCAGACATGTATTTCATAGTTCANTTGAAGGTTAAGTTTTTAAAACTTTAGTAACATGTTCCCTTACAAGCCTGATATTGTGAAACATTTATTACCCGATGTGCAGACATGTATTTCATAGTTCACCTTTATAATTTGCTACCTGGGTATCTTATATCCGTTAAAGTCATTCACTGTGTGCATGTAGGTCACCGAACAGCGAGCAGGGTGTAGCCCTGGGGTTGCTAGGCAACCACATCAGTGATGATGACGTCGANCAATAACGTTTCGAGCATTAAACACATGTTATTCAAATTATTTAATTTTTTGAATTACAAAACTATAATATTTGAAATGATTAAAAAAAATAAAGTAATCCATTTTAATGATTTTTTTCTGTTTAAAATCTGTGAACGAGACCCAGCGTATCTTCTTTGAAATCTCGGCGAAATATAAGGCCATTGAATACAATAACTACGGATTTATATGTACGTTTCAGTCATGTAAACTTCACGAATAATCAAACACATTTATAAATTCAAACATGTATGACCCTTTGCCACACTGTTTCAGTGTCAAACGAANCTACGGATTTGTATTTACGTTTCAGTCATTTAAACTTCACGAATAATCAAACACATTTATAAATTCAAACATGTATGGCCCTTTGCCACACTGTTTCAGTGTCAAACGAACCCATTCTACACAAGTTGAACTCCACCCTGTGTAAGGATGCTATATGTAAACACACGTGTGACGAGAACACGGGGGAGTGCATATGTCGTCATGGTTACCAGAAGAACACGCGCGGTGACTGCATAGGTAGGTTGTGGATGGGTGGGATTGTGATGAAATGATAATGATGATGCTTCTTCTGTCGCTAGTGATGATGTTGATGTTGATGACGATGATAAGTTGTTGATGACGATGACGATGATGATGTTGGCGATAATGTTGACGATTATGATGATGATAATGATACTGCTGAGGATGATGACTACGACGTGGACATACGGCAGTGAAGTGCATCAAGGTATATCTATTGTTTAAGTTTTACACGGGCCAATACGGTCTTTATCATCATCTTTCTTTACAACACTCGCCCTTAACTTGTATTGCCAGACATCAACGAATGCCACACGGGACAAATTCAGTGCCCGAACCCCAAGTCTGGCTGCCTGAACTCCGAGGGTTCGTACGAGTGTCTGTGCTCCGAGAAGAGCAGCCTGTACTTGTATCAGGGCCAGTGCCTCGACTGCTCGGACCCGTGTCCTCAGGGACTGTACGAGTACCAGCCGTGTAACCAGGCGCAAGGGCTACCCCGGATCTGTAGAAGTATGGCGGAGTTGTATCTTCTGTTGTGCTGTTTGCGTCGGCTTATACTATCACAGCAAACACAATTTGAAAATGTGTATATTGGAGTCACGTTTTTGGGCGGTCATTCGCTTTGTCGGCCCGTCAAAGTAGTCCGACCGTATTAAGGGGTATTTCTTTTTTGAGTGCATGTCTTCCACATTTCTCAAGCGATGCCATTGAGTGATCTATGTCATCGGTATTCAAAATCGATTTGCGAGAAACAATTGCACGATCATTTAGTTCGGAGTTACATGCCCGTGAAATTTGCCATGGGCATGGTGACATTTAAAATGTTATTATGGGGAGAAAACTACGTCTATATTATCAAGGAATTCAGTTGAAACTTGAAATATGTTATCACCATGAACAATGAAGGTGTAGACTTTTCAAGTTAAGTTTTGATCTTATGCCTGAGTCATGTGCTCTTGTCATTAATTGTTTTGCCCTTGTCATTCATACGACTGTCATGTATGGGGCGAATCGTTGCGGGTATAATAGTCACGTTTGTGACAAAGCTTCAGTTGCCGTTTGTAAATTGACTGATCAAGAAGGGGAATATTTCCCCGAGTTTGATATTCGAATATTAGATATATCCATTACAGATTAATGAAATGTGTTTCAGAAATTAGACAGAAATTGAAAACATATAACTTCACAATTAATGCACAGGTCTTGTATTATAAAAGATCCGTGTTACCGTAAGGAAAGAATACTAGTTTTATGTAATGCTATTTGTATTTGCTAGTAGATTNGATCCGTGTTACCGTAAGGAAAGAATACTAGTTTTATGTAATGCTATTTGTATTTGCTCGTAGATTCGATACACTTAACATGTACTATTCGCATCGCAATTCAAATTTAATATCATTACTTCCAAAATTTATACGAAAAAGATCGCGAATATTTTCATGTATAAAATATACGAAAGATTTTCTGTACACACCTGTATTATTATAATTAAATATGCATTCGCGCAATTTCAGACTGTACTCAGTTTTGCGGCTCGAACTTCTACGTGAAGGAGCCATGTACTGCACGTAAAGATGCCGCCTGCCTGATGTGTCAGCCGAAATGTAACGGAAGTCGAGAGTTCGAGTACAAACAATGCAGCTCCATGCAGAACAGGGAATGTAAAGGTATTGACATATTTATAAACATTTTTTTTTTAAACATTTTTTTCGTTTCGACATTCATAGATATGTTTTAATAACTAGTATTCATTTGTTGGTCTTTCTTATTCGTTGTGTTTGCTCTTGAATTAGAACTTTGTAACGATTTCAATTTTCATACAAATCACGGATATATGCATGAATTGAACAAGGAAAGTTTATGTAAATATTGTTCAAATACACGGGTTTATTTTTTATTTTTTATCTGTTTTAACTCGTGTTTGGTAGTAGGTTTTTGTATTTAAACCTTAAATACACCGACCAATGACTAACTAACCACGATTTAAATCATAAACTAATTAACGCCAGTTCAAACTCGCTAACTGTTATAATTGCATTAAGTATTTCGCAGCTATCAGTATCACTTTTTTCAGACAAGTCCAATCTGCGGATGCCGAGCGTCACCGGAAACGTGGTTCTAGACGACAGGGACACTTCCGGCGGCTCTCACGACAGTCTGTACACGTCATTCGCCTACAATCCCGTGCAGAAGAACCAACTCAGCTTCCTGCTGAAGAAAGGAGTGGCGGGTACGTGGGCCATATTAAAGGGGTGACTGGAAGCTAGGCGATATTAAAGGGATGATGTGTTATATTAACAGAATGGCAAGTACGTAGGCGATATTGAATTAACGGTATCGATTTTTGGAAATAATCTAATTTTCCAATGGATTTTTTTTTACAGAAATGTGTGATCTATATCGATAATACTATCCTAAAGTTGAATACAGATTAGTTTATTTGGCGAGGCTTTGTGGTTAATAACATTTAACACAAAAAAAACGTATCTGCTTTAGAAACTTACAAGTAATTCTACATATTACACCGATTTTCTCTTTTTCTGTCTTTCGTTTTTGAAAATACACCGGACAAGCACAAAACATCAAAACGGAAAACAAAAACATATAATGACGTCATGAAAATTAAAAAAATAACACTTTAATCTGCTAACTTGTTGTTTAAAAAAATGTTGAAATACACTTTTATTTATACTATATGGTGTTTTTTCGTTAATGCGGCATGATTTTGGCATACTCATTTCATCGTTTGAATGCAAACAACAACAACAGCGTTTGATGAGTCATTTGTATACATATTAGCCTGCATATGTATGCATGAGCGTTAAACCTTTGCATGCTGGGAAATTTGTCGTCTGCTAAAATGTTGTCTGCTAAATTTCTAAAATTAGCATTTTCTTTGATTTTTTTTTCAAAAAATACTATCAGAATAGCAAACAGTTTGGATCCTGATGAGACGCCACGTTCTGTGGCGTCTCATCTGGATCCAAACTGTTTGCAAAGGCCTTCAAAATCCGGTTCCAGCGCTCAAAGGGTTAATNTCTGGAAAGGCACTTTACGCACATGCATTACATCCTTCACAGAGCGAGGCTCATTTATTTGTCACACTTTATTTGCCCAGGTCTGGGTTCAGAGATCTGGGTGGACATCACGCTCCTGGACGCTCAGCCCGTGATGATGTTCCGACCCGTGGACCACTCCCGCGAGTTCACCCCCGGGGAGTTCCCGGGACCCGGGCAGATCCTTCAGAAATACTGCCCGTACCCCCTGCCCTACCAGTATGAGTACAAGTACATTAAACATAATGTAAGTGGGACAATTTAAGAATTTATATGCATCATCGAAGAATGAATTCTTCCACTTTTCTCATTTGCACGTGACAATGTCTGTAATAAATCTGCCAACTACTCTCATGGTCTTCGNATTTATATGCATCATCGAAGAATGAATTCTTCTACTTTTCTCATTTGCGCGTGAAAATGTCTGTAATAAATCTGCCAACTTCTCTCATGGTCTTCGAAAATATTAGAAGCATCTAAATTGATTAAAATGTTACCTTTTAATGACCTTGCACAATCTTTGTCGATTGCTCTGTACCATTCTTTTCCTTTTTGTTTGTTTGCAAAACAAATACTGTTTTTAATGTTTCAATATCAATGTGTATTTATACACAATGAAAAAATGAAATTCTGCAAACCTTCGAGCCAAAGTCTGTCTATTTCGTCTTACCATTCGTGCTTATGGCTCATATTTTCAAAGCGCACACATTTCGAATGATCTGGTGGAGAAACTGGACTCAAAATAGTTATTTGTTTTAGCATTTGTCTGTGGATCTTGCAAAAACGTTTGTGAGTCCCTGATGACAATGTTAACTGTCCGAAACAAATGTAACAACACACTGCAAATTGCTGACATAATTAAAAAATTATACATTTGTCTGCTACTTCTTGCAGAAACACAATGTACATCTAAAATGGAGCGCAAGTGAGTGTCTAAACTCTCTGCAAAATGGTCACCTCTACTTGGCCTTAACGGTTTTGAGTTAGTTTCAGAACGTTAACTACAAGCCCGACACAAATAATTGCTAGTATGTTTTTACATTTTGTCCCTGGGTTTCATAACGTTTACTACAAGGGGGACACCGCTAATTGTTAGTATATTTTAACATCTTTGCCCCAGAAAGTGTATTACAAGAGGGGCACCAATACAAAACGCACATTGAACACTAATTGCTAGTATGTCTTAACATTTTTCCCCTGGTTGTTTCAGAACGTGTACTACAAGACGGAACCATTTACTGCTAGCATGTTTTAACATGTTTCCCCTGGTTGTTTCAGAACGTGTACTACAAGGGGGACACCAGTGACGGTCTGAACACTCTGAAACCGTGCGACAGCAAACCCGAGAGCTTNGACACTGGACACAAAATAGTTATTTGTTTTAGCATTTGTCTGTGGATCTTGCAAAAACGTTTGTGAGTCCCTGATGATAATGGTAACTGTCCGAAACAAATGTAACAACACACTGCAAATTGCTGACATAATCAAAAAAAATATACATTTGTCTGCTGCTTCTTGCAGAAACACAATGTACATCTAAAATGGAGCGCAAGTGAGTGTCTAAACTCTCTGCAAAATTGTCACCTCTACTTGGCCTTAACGGTTTTGAGTTAGTTTCAGAACGTTAACTACAAGCCCGACACAACTAATTGCTAGTATGTTTTAACACTTTGTCCCTGGGTTTCGGAACGTTTACTACAAGGGGGACACCGCTAATTGTTAGTATATTTTAACATCTTTGCCCCAGAAAGTGTATTACAAGAGGGGCACCACTACAAGACGCACATTTAACACTAATTGCTAGTATGTCTTAACATTTTTCCCCTGGTTTTTCAGAATGTGTACTACAAGGGGGACACCAGTGACGGTCTGAACACTCTGAAACCGTGCGACAGCAAACCGGAGAGCTTCCCAAACATTTCCGAGGCCCGCCGAAACTCGATATTCTGTACGAAGCCCGGCATCCTCAGTGATGCCTTCTACGGGATCAATCCAGAGGACTACCGAACCACACAGACCGTCTGGGAGGAATACTCGGAGAGGTTCGTAATTGCAGCAGGAATTTTCGGACATATACGGCGCATTGTCTGTTTAATTTAATCTGATATAAATGCTTTATAATCTTAAAAAAGTATTATGTATTGTTGTGAAAGAAATTTTCGCACTTTATCACAGATATCAAATATAGTGACAAGTTTAAATCCAGTAAAAATGCAACTCAACATATGTTTGGTATTTAAGCTCTTCATTCAGCGTTTAATTCGTACACCGTGCTCATGTATACCCAAACAAAGTCAATCTGAGTATCGCTCTCGAAAACCAATCAGGGACGACATTGTCCTCCTAGACTCTAATTTCGTTTAGAATTGACATCCTTGAAACGAACACTACAACAAAAGCGAAAACTGTCGAACCTGATTAGCTAGTGCTCAAATGCATTAAACCCCATTTTCCCAGAGCGAGGCTCATCTGCATAATGTAACTTTAACAACGACTCTGCTTTCAGGTGCCGCCGATCGCACGAAGACTGCGAGTCCTGTTCGAAGAACTGCTCCAAGCAACTTCCGCTGGACACCAGGCCGGAGTGCCGAGTCTCCGTCACCGACGGCACGGGCGACTCTCCGCGACTTCCGGCCTGCTACTCGTGCTGCATGAAGACCAACTGTGCAAATCTGTGCCAGTCCTACCATAATCAACGCTGCCCCATGGTCAAGTATGTGATTAGTTTAGTTTAAACCAATTTATATTAGCTCGAATGCATCGAAAGCCTCGTGCTTATTGAAACGCTCTCGAGTCCGTTTCCTGGGCCTAGAACCACTACTTGGTTTCTTTGGAGGAGATCGAAAGAACTCCCCCACAGTGGGGATCGAACCTGTGACCTCCAGGTCGCTAAGCGTACACATTATCCACTACGCCACGGCGACCTTATGTGATTGGGGTGTCTTAAAGTCTAAGGAGGAGTATACCAGTTTTTTAACAGTTTGTTTCCAATAGTCTATACTGTGTTGGGACGAGTATATCAGTTTTTATCAGGTCCTTTTTCCAATAGTCTATACTGTGTTGGGACGAGTATATCAGTTTTATCAGTTTTTTTCCAATAGTCTGTACTGTGTTGGGACGAGTATATCAGTTTTTATCAGTTTTTTTCCAATAGTCTATACTGTGTTGGGAAGAGTATATCAGTTTTTATCATGTTCTTTTTCCAATAGTCTATACTGTGTTGGGACGAGTATATCAGTTTTTATCAGGTTCTTTTTCCAATAGTCTATACTGTGTTGGGACGAGTATATCAGTTTTTATCAGGTACTTTTTCCAATAGTCTATACTGTGTTGGGACGAGTATATCAGTTTTTATCAGGTTCTTTTTTCAATAGTCTATGCTCTGTTGGGACGAGTATATCAGTTTTTATCAGGTTCTTTTTCCAGTAGTCTATACTCTGTTGGGACGAGTATATCAGTTTTTATCAGGTTCTTTTCCCAATAGTCAATACTGTGTTGGGACGAGTATATCAGTTTTTATCAGATTTTTTCCCATAGTCTATACTGTGTTGGGACGAGTATATCGGTTTTTATCAGGTTCTTTTATCCAATAGTCTATACTGTGTTGGGACGAGTATATCAGTTTTAATCAGTTTTTTTCCAATAGTCTATACTGTGTTGGGACGAGTATATCAGTTTTTATCAGGTTTTTTTCCAATAGTCTATACTGTGTTGGGACGAGCATATCAGTTTTATCAGGGTTTTTTTCCCCAATGTTTATAGTGTGTTGGGACGAGAAAACNACGACCCTTTCCGATTGTTTGGTATTTTTCGTCAAAAGGAAGTATCTTCTTAGCGAAAATCCAGTTTACGCGGAAAGTGACCTTCCATATTAGCCTGTACGAACTGCACAGGCTAATCTATGACGACACTTTAAGTACATGCATTTAGCCCAGTTTTCCAAGAACGAGGCTCATAATATCATTGTTATCAATATCGGCGTAATCCCCGTATCCATCTCAACAACGTCATTTACCTCTTCGTTCTTCATCAAATTTAACTGTTTGTCGTGTTATAAACACACTACAGAACGACAGCGTTGTGTATTGGTCGATAAACAACGATGATGCGAAAATATGATTTGTTCGATTCCAACATGCACACGTTACTTATATTAAGCGTTTCTACTGTGCACCTCATTTTACTGTTAAAATACTTCTTGCGTTCAATATTTGACAGAATTAGCAACGATAACTCAGTAAATGTCTTTTTGTATAGACAATTCAGCGGGAATCATGGAATAATATTCCCGAAAATGCCCGCATTTTCATTTTGAATCACCCATGGCCGTAGTTTCTTTCTTGACCAGTTACGTGTCGGTGTCAAGCCGGAGACAATCATGGAGGAGTCCGAAGAGTCGGCTGACGACGACAGAACTCACGTCAAATACAAACATCAGGTAGCGTCATCTGGCGGACATAAACTCGATCACATAATAGTTATAGAATACACTTTTGTTCATATCTTTTGATTTTTATAAATTTGAAATGGTTCGGGGTTACCGTGTAATGAAGAATGTTTCAGAATATTTTCAAACATTTAAATGTTTCAAAAATCTGTTTAATTTCTCAAACTGTGCTATATAATAATTTAGTATACTATCCTATTACACATTATTTACCATAGACATGTACAATGTTTATAAACTGGTTTGAAAAATGAAAACCACTTTATTTTGATGTTTTTAAAAAGCAATTTCATACACAATCAACGGCAAACTATATATTTAATACATTTAGTCTCGCTCTGAAAAAAACTGGGCTTTAAGTGTCGTCCCAGATTAGCCTGTACAGTACACACAGGCTACTAAGGGACGGTACTTTTCGCCTAAAATGAATTTTAGCTCAGAAGAGACCTCATTCAAACGAAAAGTTCCATAAAAGCGGAAAGTGTCGTCCCTGATTAGCCTGTGGGGACTGCACAGGATTATCTGGGATAACACTTTAAGCACATGCATTAACCCCAGTTTTCCTAGCACGGAGCTCTTATATATTTCATATAGACTGATGTCAAGAAAATACAGCGGGCGTTATCGCTAAGAGATCGCGTAGACCGAAAATCCACCGGGAACTTTTTTCAGTCCGAGGACGATCTGTCTCCCGACGAGCGCATCGCCGGCGCCGACGGGAACTACACCCCTCTGGACGAGCTTGACGACGTCTTAAATCACGACCACGTCATGCTTAACTCCCGGAGCGTCGCAAAACTCCCCGACCCGCGCGGAAATCTGGACTTCAATATTCACTCGAGCAGATCGGATGGGGACTTACTGGGGCACCCGAAAAAGGGTTCGGAGAGGGTGAAGGTCATCCCGGTACAACAGGAGAAGAGCATGTTGGTGGTGCTGCCGCCTAAGGTAAAACAATCTCAGAGTAGGCAGATACCTATACCGCAACGCGCGGAGCCGAATATTTATCAGAGAGGTCTTAATCTAAAGCCACCGGGGGCGGTGAATGACTTGAGCTCCTCCCCCGCGCGCGCCTCCAAGACGCATGCGCAGGTGCACACTCCGGAACATCAATACTCGAACAATAGCTTCGGCCAATACATTGAGCTCAAGCCCACGGAGTACATGTCGCGGTCACGTATCAGCCAGGAGTCCAACGACGCCTACGACCTGTATACCTACCCCGCGGACATTCCGCTGTCCACGTTCAAGGCCGCTAACACCAGCCCGATGAAAGAATCTCACTACGCGGTCCCCAGGATCAGACCGATACCCGTCATCAACTCCAGCGGCTCCCCTACCGCCTTTGACTTCGATAACCTGAGGCCAAAATTCTCCAAATTTGATGCGACGTCGCCAGGCGGAAAGTTTAGTATGCTCAGCGAGGATATGGGAAGCACCTCGCTGTCCGGGAGCGACGACGACGATGACTTCGACCACAACATTGTGCGTCTGGAGGACTCGGATATCGAGGATCTGCCGCCGTCGCCGACGAAGCCCGCCGACGGGGAGGCGCTGTCGCAGGATAGCATGCCGCTGCCCAGCCCCCCTGATATGAACAGCGAGTATCTACCGTACGGAAGTAAAGAGATTGAACATATATCGCAGCTGTCCCCCAGACAGAGCCTCGCCTTTGATAACAAGGAATATGGTATGTGGGTTTACGGGCACGTATTATTTATTAAGATTCTGACATCATGTTTAACTAACAGCCCCTATGCATATTTAATCCATATTTATTTGAACCTACCGCCACGGAAATTAAGCTGTGTCCTGACATACAGCACAACGAGCTCTTATGACGTTCGTCTTGCAAAAAATGGTTTAAATGACATATTTGGCCTGCATAGATCCACACCAGTCTGCGCGGATGTGCAGCTATCTTGTCCGCTATAAAGCCAAGCAAGGTTTCATAGATTCGTTGGCGGTCAGCGTAACTCCTGTCCAATGAATGCGCAGGCTAGTCTGGAGCTACGCTGGCCTCATTTGGCTTAATAACCATTTTCGCACGACGCGACTCGTATCCTCTCTAAGACAAATACATTGTTGAGGTTGAAACTGTGAACAATGTTTTTTTTCGAATTAAATGCCGACCTTATAATTTTGTTCATTTCATCAAACTTGTATATAATTTATGCCTGATCAATGCGGAATGCAATGGCCTGAAAATTGTTATTTTGCACCATTTTGACGGGAAGCAAACTGTTAAAAAGTGTACTATATTCAAGTTTGTGTAAGAACCTGAACAGTGTCGAATTTTGTGCTCAATCAGAATGATTTTTCTCGATGGCAGAAACTGATTTATAAAGCTTGAAATTCAGGTTTTCTTTCAGCGTTGCTCTTATATTTACTTGCCACACAAAGAAAAGTAGTATTTAAAGATTATTTTATTAGTTATTTGGTAAATTACTTGTGTAGATAGATGCGTGTTACGTTTTATATAAAATATGCACCGGCACAGGCAAACCGTGAAATTATCCCAAATATTGTCGCAATTTATTTGATTGTCATACATCAACTCGTAATCATTGTATAAAATACTGAAAGAGTGTCAAAGTTTATTATTGTCTAATCCATGATATGTACAATACAATACATAAAATAACAAAATTGTTAAACATACATGGCCAATCTTAAAGTGTATGATATTGGATAGTGTAATTTGCTCCGGAATTTAAATTATTTATTTAAAATTATCAATACTCAAATATTGCGATGCATGATTTCCTTATTTATTGTTTATTTTCATACGGTTGCTTCGAAATAGTTTTATTATTAACCAGCCGTCGTCGCATTACATGATACCATTGACGGTGTAAACAACTATACACTAAGGGATCGCTTTATGAGTTTTTGATTTTATATCACTGTTGTTTCACATTCATCTTTTATCCTTTTGTTTAGGCCATTGTTTGCAAACATTGATGTTATACGTGTAAACTGTATAAGCATGAACTTTTTTTTCATATATTCAAACTCGGTTTTGTTCATTTCCGTGTTTCATGGGATCAAATAACAGCTCAACCGCGCAGTCTGGTGAGGAGCTAACATGTCCGGTATAAAGTCACGCGAGGTTTCGTGGTCTCATAAGCGGTCAGGGAAGCTTTTGACAAGTCTGTGCGATTGCGCAGGCTGTTCTGGAGCTACTCTGCGTAGGCTGTTCTGGGGCTACTCTGGCAGCATAGGGCAGTAGACTCATGTTCGCATGACGCGGCTAATATTTGCTTATTGCTGTCTGTATCACTATTTATAATACACTGTACTTATTTCACCTACACAGGTACCCTTATTGCCATTACCGGATCCCCGTCCCCTGGCGGCCCCTTTTCCAAACACAGCGTCAACCGGTTCGTGTTTCCGCCGCCGGATGCTGGCCTGATCAAGAAGGAACTCGTCTACCCCAGGTTAGCAACCATTATCAACACTATTACTATATAAAGCCCAGGAAAGGAAGTTTGAGAGGAAGGTATATTGTAATTACTCGGTCCGCCCATTCCTAAAGCGATTAGATTGAAGCTTAAAATTTGCCATNAACTCGTCTACCCCAGGTTAGCAACCATTTTCAACACTATTACTATAAAAAGCCCGGGAAAGGAAGTTTGAGAAGAAGGTATATTGTAATCACTCGGTCCGCCCCGTGCGTCGGCATAAAATGTATTAATTAGTATGTGCAGTGAACACATTCCCAAAGCGATTAGATTGAAGCTTTAAATTTGCCATTAACAAGAAGTGTAGATGTGCATGACACTTTATTCAATGCTCAGTTATCAACACATTTAGTGAGTTATTCGCCTTCAACGTAGCTGACAAAGCTATGCTGGAATATCAGCCACATTTGTGACAAAGTTCCTGTTTGCAATTTGTCATATTTGTCATTAATTAAGGACCACGTGCTAATAATATTTCTCTACTTTTGATGCAGCTGAAATAACACTTTGATTATTATAAACAATGCACTGACTCGTTGTGTTTAAACACGGATTTAAACACACAAAAACGCGTAAAATGTCACTTTGAGGGAACACATATATGTACATTTTTTAATGTTTGTGAACAAATGTCACTTAGACGTTTTTGTTAGCTAATCTGTTCATGGTGAGGTTTTTGGACCGCCTTTTGTAAGTCATGCGCCATTCGTCGTCAGTCGTCCGTCAACTGTCCATTCAAACAACACCACCTCCTAAACCGTTCAGCGGATTTTGAAGAAACTTCACTAGCATTATACTTTGTTGACCTTTTTTTGAAAGTTTTTCAAATCGTTCCGGTTTGTTGTATATGTAGGTCACTAGAGATAACAAAAAATAGTTTATAGAAATAAAACAAAACTTCTTCTGCATTATTGTTCTATGATGTAAATACAATAAGTTACGTGTCTTAAATATAAGACTTCTGGATGGTAAAAATAATTTATCGCAGGCGGTTTAATATCTTTTTGTTAAGTTTAGAGGTTGTTCTATTATGAAACAATGTTAACTCGGTACCCTGTGTCATAATAGAACAGAGGTAACCTAGCTTTTTGTGTGAATATAAGCCCGCGTCTCATTTATATATTTCTCGTTTAAAAGCGTTGAGCACTCTGGTGAAGTCAGTACCGGCCGCTCTACGAATTTGCTGTCACCACCACCCGTGGGCAGCTTCAAATCGCGGGAGCGGAAATCAAGCACGGGGAAGCGGGAGCGCAACAAGAGCGGAAGTGGCGCCGGGAATGGGGTCGATCAGGAGAAGGAAGCGGCTTGGGAGGCCCAGCGGGAGCGACGACTGAGCGGAAGTGAACGCGAGCGGAGGACCAGTGAGAATGAGAGGGAACGAAAGGCGAGTGTCGGCAAGAAGGGCGGCAAGCCCCCGAAACAGTAAGTGCGAACGCGGGATCCAGAAAAGATGTTATTTAGTGTAAACCTATTTATTTTAGCTCGATTGCATCGAAAGCCTTAGGCTTATTGAAACGCCCTCGAGTCCGTTCCATGGGTAGAACCATTACTTAGTGTATTTGGGTGAGATCTTAAGAACGCTCCAACAGTGACCTCCCGGTCGCTAGGCGGACACCATATCCATAACGCCACTGCGACCTTAGAAAAGACATTTTTTAAAGGGACTGTCCGAAAATAAGCTCAATCAGAGCGCGAAATACGCAACGGGGAACCGGTCTGGTCAGGTACTGCCCATCGTTGTCGGCTTCCGTCGTCGTCGTCGTCGTCAATAATAAACTTGAACAAATTATTGTCAGCATCCGATTGGCGGATTTTACAGAAATGGTAATGATGGTCATTTTAAATAATTTTTCAGATCATTTGAATAGCTTTAAAATTCTGGTTTTCATGGCAACAAAAATCATTAAAAAGGAACACTTTTAAATTCTTCGTCTTCGAAGTTATCGCAATTAGTTCACATAATTTTATAGGATATGTCCTCGAGTGACACTCTTACAAATGTATTCAATTTATTAAAGATTCATTAAAACATGATCTCCAAGGGGCGGGCAGTTGTCTTATGTTTCTCTTTAAATACGAATTCGCTCTGAAAAGATGTTATTCTCACAGTGTATCATTTTATTTTAAAAATAAAACTGAAACTATGATAACCACTGGATGGTATTACAAATATCATTTTTCTTTTTTAATACTTCGTGTTACCTTGTTAACCATTTCAGGAGCTAATGCTATAGAATCCCGTACATAATTGAAGGCAATNAAATAAAACTGAAACTATGATAACCACTGGATGGTATTACAAATATCATTTTTCTTTTTAATACTTCGTGTTACCTTATTAACCATTTCAGGAGCTAATGCTATAGAATCCCGTACATACTTGAAGGCAATATAATTATGTGCTCCCGACAATCGCGAGATAATAGATTCAACTTGCTAATTTATAATATATATTCCAATATGTTAATTTAACAAAATACATATTTGTTAACAAACCCTTAAAGAGTGCATAGTGTATAAATCAAGCCTTGCGTTGGTGATAAAAAAACTCAATTATGTCCTCCTGTTCAGACATTATACAAATTTATCACATAAATTGATGAATTGAATAAGAACGACAGAAGATTGTATCCAAGATGATTTGTACTGATGTGGCAATTAGTATGCATTTGAAATTGCTACACGGATAATTGAAATTGTAACTGTTTGTGAACCAGACAGTAATTTAATACGTGAATCCAATAAAGACCGCATAATTGTTCTTTCACATTATGTTGCGCCAGTGCACATTGTAAATCTAAGATTATTAAAGATGTGCAAAAAGATACCAGTATCTGTGCGCTCTGAACCCGAGGAGTGTCGATTGCGATGGGATAAACGGGTTTTAGCTTTTTATTAAATCTTAATAATTAAAATTGGTATTATGAAATAAAACATGTATGTGTTTTTTTTTGTAACAAAACGATCCCCATTTGTTTTAAATAATTGTAAATGTATATGAGGAATTTATTCATACAAGTTATACTTCCATAATTAATACAATCCTGTTTCCTTTAATAATATTTATTTATGCTTCAATTGTTATGTTAGCACGTGAATTTAGGTAATGTCAAGTAACCGAGGCACGTAAGTTTTCCGTGATGATATATTACAAAAAGTTAAGTCATTTCAGTTTAACCTAAATTTGTATTAGTAATTAACCATTTGTTGTAGAAGTTACTTTTTTCACACCAACACAGACGTCCATTAGAAAAACATACAGGGAAATAGTTTTTGATTTCAAACTGATGGTCGTGTGTCTTTTTCTGCTATCCGTTTGTGTTTAACATTTAATATTATGCAAATCACTAAATCGTTTAATTGCTGAAACACCGCCAAGTTATCGATCGTGTTAAAATCATTGTTTATGGTAATTGGTCTTTGTTGAGCATTTACTCATCGTCACCGCGTTGCCAGTACTCTATGCACATGTATTTTTTTATTGTAAGTGTCATAACTTGGAATGACTGGTTCGCTACGAAATGTTCCATAATCTCGTAGTTATGTTTGCTGTAATCGTGTCGTAGTGGGTATAGTGTTCGCCTAGTTATCTGAATGTCTTGGGTTCGATCACCACTCTAGAGGGCTATGACTATAAAGTGACTCAAGAAGCCTTAGGCTTTCGGTGCAATTGAGCTAAACGAATCCTTAAAAACCTGTAACTTACGTATTGTATTGTCCTACGTCATGCGAAAATGGGTCTTGTGGCATTAGCGGCCAGCGTAGCTCCAGACCAGGCTGCGCATCCGTACGGTCTGGGAATGAGCTTCCCTGTCCGCTATAAAGTCACGCAAGGTTTCGTGGTCTCTTTCGCGGACAGTGTAGCTCCTGAACAGCATGTGTGAATACGCAGGCTGGTCTGNAAAGACCGCATAATTGTTTTTTCACATTATGTTGCGCCAGTGCACAGTGTAAATCTAAGATTATTAAAGATGTGCAAAAAGATACCAGTATCTGTGTGCTCTTAACCCGAGGATTGTCGATTGCGATGGGATAAACGGGTTTTAGCTTTTTATTGAATCTTATTAATTAAAGTTGGTATTATGAAATAAAACATGTATGTGTTTTTTTTGGTAACAAAACGATCCCCATTTGTTTTAAATAATTGTAAATGTATATTCATATTTATGCAGGAATTTATTCATACAAGTTATACTTCCATAATTAATACAATCCTGTTTTCCTTAATAATATTTATTTATGCTTCAATTGTTATGTTAGCACGTGAATTTAGGTAATGTCAAGTATCCGAGGCACGTTAGTTTTCCGTGATGATATATTACAAAAAGTTAAGTCATTACAGTTTAACCTAAATTTGTATTAGTAATTAACCACTGGTTGTAGAAGTTACTTTTTTTCGCACCAACACAGACGTCTATTAGAAAAACATACAGGAAATAGTTTTTTTTTTCAAACTGATGGTCGTGTGTCTTTTTCTGCTATCCGTTTGTGTTAAACATTTAATATTATGCAAATCACTAAATCGTTTAATTGCTAAAACACCGCCAAGTTATCGATCGTTTTAAAATCATTGTTTATGGTAATTGGTCTTTGTTGGGCATTTACTCATCGTCACCGCGTTGCCAGTACTCTATGCACATGTCTTTTTTTATTGTAAGTGTCATAACTTGGAATGACTGGTTCGCTACGAAATGTTCCATAATCTCGTAGTTATATTTGCTGTTATCGTGTCGTAGTGGGTATAGTGTTCGCCTAGTTATCTGAATGTCTTGGGTTCGATCACCACTCTAGAGGGCTATGACTATATAGTGACTCAAGAAGCCTTAGGCTTTCGGTGCAATTGAGCTAAACGAATCCTTAAAAACCTGTTACTTACGTATTGTATTGTCCTACGTCATGCGAAAATGGGTCTTGTGACATTAGCGGCCAGCGTATCTCCAGACCAGGCTGCGCATCCGTACGGTGATGTTGGTAATGAGCTTCCCTGTCCGCTATAAAGTCACGCAAGGTTTCGTGGTCTCTTTCGCGGACAGCGTAGCTCCTGAACAGCATGTGTGAATACGCAGGCTGGTCTGGAGCTACGCTGGCCACATATGGCATAAGACCCAGTTTCGCACGACGCTTCAAATTTCGTCACGTACCCTCTATTCTTCCTTTTACAGTCTGCACATGATGATGTTGTCCGTATTTTGCGTCCTGAGCATCATGTCAGGAGTGTACTGCGCCTCGCTGACAGGGGAGACAATTGTGAATATAGTTGTGTTTGTACCCAAGAGTTATCCCTACAACAACTCGACGGTGATCTGTGCGAAGGACAAGAGCTTGAAGGTCATTAATGCGGAGAGCGTCAATTGGTTTGGTATGTTTGAGGCAAATGGATTTAGAAGTCTTTGTGTTTTTTTTTTTGTTTTTTTTTTTTATATATAACGTTTCGCGCATTAAACACATGTAATTCAAATTATTTAAACTTTTGAATTACAAAACTATAATATTTGAAATGATTAAAAAAATAAAATAATCCATCTTAATGATTTTTTTTCTGTTTAAAATCTGTGAACGAGACCCAGCGTATCTTCTTTTAAATCTCGGCGAAATATAAGGCCATTCAATACAATAACTACGGATTTGTATTTACGTTTCAGTCATTTAAACTTCACGAATAATCAAACACATTTATAAATTCAAACATGTATGACCCTTTGCCACACTGTTTCAGTGTCAAACGAACCCATTCTTCACAAGTTGAACTCCACCCTGTGTAAGGATGCTATATGTAAACACACGTGTGACGAGAACACGGGAGAATGCATATGTCGTCATGGTTACCAGAAGAACACGCGCGGTGACTGCATAGGTAGGTTGTGGATGGGTGGGATTGTGATGAAATGATAATGATGATGCTTCTTCTGTCGCTAGTGATGATGTTGATGTTGATGACGATGATAAGTTGTTGATGACGATGACGATGAGATGTTGGCGATAATGTTGACGATTATGATGATGATAATGATAATGATGCTGCTAAGGATGATGACTACGACGTGGACATACGGCAGTGAAGTGCATCAAAGTATATCTATTGTTTAAGTATTACACAGGCCAATACGGTCTTTATCGTCATCTTTCTTTACAACACCGCCTTTAACTTTTATTGCCAGACATCAACGAATGCCACACGGGACAAATGCAGTGCCCGAACCCCAAGTCTGGCTGCCTGAACTCCGAGGGTTCGTACGAGTGTCTGTGCTCCGAGAAGAGCAGCCTGTACTTGTATCAGGGCCAGTGTCTCNCAGACAACATTTTAGCAGACGACAAATTTCCCAGCATGCAAAGGGTTAATACTTTGTTTTTGAAATAAGAGCAAACCAAGCTTTATCTTGTTTTACTCAAAGAGCTTACTTGACAATATAACTATGAACAAAGGTCAAGGTCAGACACTTATAACATGTTGTGAATGTAATCATTTCAATGTCATTTTCCTGTTCAATCTTTCAAAACACAAATTTTAAGCTACTGTACAACACATAAAACAAGCATGTGTGATCTGCATTTACAGTAGATCTCCTTGACAACATTTCTGAACCCAGTTTTTCTGAATGGCATGTTTCAAATATTTAAATTCAGCAAATGCGAGGCGTGAGCAGTAAATTCGTGACGTTTAAGATGCTGGACCTGCCTGAACATTCTATCACACATTCGGCACTTGAAAGGGCGTTCTCCAGTGTGTACCCTCAAATGTTTCACTAGGTCGCCCTTGTTACGGTTTCTGCGACCACAAATCAAGCACTCGTGTAAACCATCCGCAGTGCGACCCATCAAGCCTTCTGGACTCTCTGAAATTATCATCAATAAAAGATATTTCAATCTCGAGAAATCTGTCTTATCTGATTTTCAAAGTTTTCTGAAGTCCATTCAGAGTACTTTTACAGAGTTTTATTTTAGTCAAATTTGGGGTAAAAATTCAGCCATATTCACAATCTCGTAATAATAAATATTTTTCCATAATGACTGCTTTAAATTCTCAATTAAAAGTTTCAATTTTTAAAAATAAAATTGCAACATGAAGTTCATCTCTATATTCAGCTCTATAAGTTGAACCTTAGTAAATATAATATTGAACACACTTTTAGTCTCAGTTTGAACGTATTTATTAGCAAAAAAAACCCACCAATTTTCCAATTTAAGTTCAAACCATGCATGTTTTTCCAATCAAAAGAGCCTGCCCAATTCCCAACATGGGGACAAAAACCCTTTTATTCAACATTTTAGACACAAATTATCAACAATAAAATTACATAACAGGGGATGGGGACCTGACCTGTTTTGTTTTTGTATCAGGTTATTAAATGACTGACTTAAAAGGAGTTTCAACTTGTCGTAAATTCTACTACAGTTTTGTAATTTGATTTGTATTATTAGATAAAGTTTTTGAACTTGTATCTTGTTATTCACATTTCATACAAAATCAGCCATAATAACAAGGTCAACAATAACAATGTTAACGCATGTGATTTAATAGGTATTCTGATTTATGCAAACATTTTTGAAACTGCAAATCCATATTAAAAAGTCCAAACAAGAAAATACTGATTCTAAGATCTATTTAATTAATTTAAACCTTTTCAAACAAAATCTAATCATAACTTGAACATAAAAATAGTTAAGTATATAAGCCTCCAATAAAAGGCATCAAAATACTCCAGAAAAAATATACGGTAAAATATTAAAAATAACAACAAAAAACATTTCTCTAATTGTTAAATAGCTTTCATGCCAGGGAAAATGAACTCCAGTAATCCGCACTACATTTGATGGATAATGGAGGGATACACGATGATTAAGTGGAATGTAACTTCTGTGGTTTTAGCAGCATATCCGGCACAGTAAGCCAGATTAATGAAACATTATTCGTGCTTTATAATCATGCCTTCTCAGTCCAACACTGTAGGCAGTCAACAAAATGTTCTAAAACAAGAGATGTGACTGTCAGAAACACAATGCCCCCTACTGCGCCGCTTTGAATAAAAAAAAATAAAAAAATGACCTTTGACCTTGAAGGATGACCTTGACCTTTAACCACTCAAAATGTGCATTTCCATGAGATACACATGCATTTTTTTTTACCTTTGACCTTGAAGGATGACCTTGACCTTTCACCACTCAAAATGTGCAGCTTCATGAGATACACTTGCATGCCAAATATCAAGTTGCTATCTTCAATATTGCAAAAGTTATGACCAACATTAAAGTTTTCGGACGGACACACAGACTGACGGACTGACAGTTCAATTGCTGTATGCCACCCTGCCGGGGGCATAAAAATACAGGTTCATCAAAAAAACATTTCCAAGATCCTAAATGTCACAACACATCCTCTATAAAAACATGTTGTTAAAAAAAGGGGAAGTTACATGCAAATGAATGTCTACATATGTTAATATACCAGATACTGATTTCAAGTAAGTTATATCTCTAAAAAGAGCAGAAAACTCACAACAAAAGATTCTGAATGAAGTTTGTCCTTTTACATGTTTCCAGGTACAGAGATTAGTAGAGCCTCATACTGGGTAATTGGGCACAGGCTAATCAGGGAAGACACTAGTGAAGGCAAATCTTGGGTAATTGGGCACAGGCTAATCAGGGAAGACACAAGTGAAGGCNATGCAAATGAATGTCTACATATGTTAATATACCAGATACTGATTTCAAGTAAGTTATATCTCTAAAAAGAGCAGAAAACTCACAACAAAAGATTCTGAATGAAGTTTGTCCATTTACATATTTCCAGGTACAGAGATTAGTAGAGGATCATACTGGGAAAACTGGGCACAGGCTAATCAGGGAAGACACTAGTGAAGGCAAATCTTGATGCACAGGCTAATCAGGGAAGACACTAGTGA
>VMBQ01007981.1:0-23467 GCA_007657795.1 Dreissena rostriformis
TCGGCGATCCCTTAGGAAAATCGCGTTTGCGTTGAATAAAAGAGTTTATTCTTGAGCGAATAAACATTATTAATGAGATTATTTCCCCGAGTTATATACACAACAAATGAATATTGGATTACATACAGCGATTAGTCAGAGGCAAATGAATGGTGTTTGTCGACGAATGTTATTCGGAGGCACTAATATGCATCCATAAGGTCTGCACCATCATATATTATTGTTCATTTTAGACTTGCTTAGCATTTTCTCTGCATTTCATCGTTGTATGAATTTCGAGAAAATTACGTTTGATCTGCATACGCTGACGGCGTTTATGTATTTATTAGATGTACTTTTCCAGACAGTTCATACACCGATGAAATGCAGCAAAAATGCCATTCAGTGCTGATAATTACAACGTAATGTGTATAAAAGCTGCAATTGTTAAAACAACAAGACCATAACGGACTTTAAATGAAGGGCATACAAATCTCGTTTCACTGTTGGTTACGTCTTCGTCGAAATTCAAAACGTTAACGTTCGCGCCAAACAATGACGTCATTTTAGAAATAATATCATTCTACTGCGGACTTCAGCTTAGTGTATGTTGATGGAGAAGTGTGCTTACGCATCCGTATACAGACGTAATTAACGTAGTGACGTCACTGCATGCATACAATCGGGAAATGAAACACATAGGATTAACCAATCAGAATTTATCGCGTTTTCAATGCAAGCAGTTGTATTTATTTTTAATCTAAAGACGCACTATATTGTATAAGGTCTTCTACGCTGATCTTATGTTTGATGAAAGGTAATACAATTATATCGTCTGTTTTCATACCGATAAAACCGGATGAACAACCTAAGGTTCCATTACATGGAAATTTGTTTTTTCCAGTGAGAAGTCATTAATGTGGTGTTATTCTGCTCGAAATATCAAAGGTGAAATCAATTCAGTCAAAGGTTTACAGCAAACATAATTTTCTTCTGGAGTTTCTTTAATGTTCCTATAGTTACATCCATATTGTGAATATTATAATTCAGAATGTAAATATAAAAGAATAGTTGAGTGGTCACACATAGTTGCCTTGTGGAAAATAACTGGTCATTATATTTGAGCTCTGGGAAAACAAGGCTTAATGCATGCGCATTAAACAAAAATACCATACACTGTGCAGTCTAAACTGGGACGACACTTATTGCACATGCATGCAGCCCCGCTTTCCTAGAGCGCGGCTCAAATGTATGAAACACGCGACGCAATTGCAAGAATATATTATAAATAATAATATAGCTAACTTGCAGTATTTCTGATGTATAAGACGTCATAAACAATCTGTAATTTCAACGCGCGATGCAACCTTACTGAACAATATTGCCAAGATGTAGATTTCCCAAATGTGCGTTATAGTGTTTTTAACTTCTTGATAATCGCTGGGATCCTGTCTGTTTTTCAACATATGTTCGATAATAATGTATGCCGTTGCATTTAGGTTAATCAAAATGAGCCTCGTTTTGGGCTGAAACTGGATTTAATGTATGTGCGTAAAGTGTCATACCAGATTAGCCTGAGCAGTCCGAACATGCTAATCAGGGACGACACTTGCCGTTGTTATGTTTTTTTTTTCTGTTTAAAGGAAGTCGCTTCTAAGCAAAAATCCAGTCTGTGGTGGAAAGTCCCTGATTAGCCTTTGCGGACTTCAGTCCTCCCAGAACGCGGCTCATTAGATAAACATTCAGGACTTTGATGGGGTTCAATAGATTACAGATTCATTAGAAAGGGAAATTATTTCAGCATCGCCGTATTTTAATACATTCAGTATCATAATCGTCCAGTAATTCCAACATCAACCATTGGTGGATAATCAATGTCTATACTTCCGTTCATTATAAAAAATGCCCTATAGAAATGAGATCACGATCCCATAAGGTATCTGAAACATCAAGATACATACACATCTATCTTCAAACACCGGCCAAATCGCTGGAACTGTTTTACTGGCGGATAAGAAATAAATTTCCTGACTTCCATATACTTTTAATTTGTCTGGATCAATCAATTAAAAAATAGCACGCCTACTTATTCATAGGGAATCATTTCATTTTCTTGAGAGTTTCCAAGCACGCGAACGATAGAAGACAATACATGCTATGCAGTTGACTTGGTGATCGTTTTGTGACAAGACCATGTTGTCCGTACCATATTTGTTTCAAACCTTTCGATACAACGTGATTTATTGTAAATTAAAAATCTGTTCAAACGTTGTGTTTATAAGTGAATGCGTTTGCATTGTAATATTTTATTTTTATGAGGTTAAATCGCCAATTATAGTGTTTATGTTTTTTGACACTAATGTTGTTTATTTTAATGCGTAACTGAACGTAAATAACTTACTTAATAGAAACCTTAAACACGATATTTCGTTGACGGAATGCACATGCTATAATGCATTGGTTGAATTTAGTATTTAATGAATCGTCAGTGAACGCATTAAGCAAAGAATTTATCACAATGCTGTTACTGTTAACAATTTCAATTCGTTTCTGCACACTAGTATGTTGTTCTTTTTTGTTTTTTGAAACATGTTTGGATGGGATTTTGACTGATTATTGGATATTCATCGGGATATGAACGTTCTCAGAAACATACACGTTTTGTTCTATTCATTCGAACATCGTCAAAAACATATCGTAGGCAGTGGTTATCAAATGGATTACAATCATGTAGTTTGAAACATCGAGTATCGCTTTTCAAACATTGCGGTCGCTTTGTAGTGGTGTTTTTTTATTATTGCTTAAATAAGTGATGTTTTGCTATGACGTTAAGTATAACATAGACATAACTGTAATCAGACTCAACTTGTCATAAATCTTCAACTTGATTTGATCGTCACAATAATGTGTCGTGGTCATCGCATCGGTAATCATGGAGGATCCAAATATTCTTGCTCTCTGTATATCCTCTTATTTGATGGAAACAATGGCTCTGTCTATCACATAGTGTTTAAGTACCAGCGCCTTGAGTTATTTAAGAGAAAACGCTTGCTCCAGAACGTGCTAGAATTTTGGAAATTAGCACGTTAACATGTGGGTATACATAAACATTGCCCATGTAAATGCTTTCAAAAGTTCAAAGAGTTTCAACTTTGATTATTTGAAGGAAGCTACCATTTGGTTCACACAATGGGCCAGCGGCGTTTGTACCTTAAGAGTAGATGGGGGATTTCCATGAGATGCGAGTAAAGCTTATTCAAACATATTTGCCTTTGCAGCTTCTTCGTCCCTCGCGGCTGCTTTGCGATGTTGTTGAACATATCGCTTTATTTAAAAATGTCAAAATATGTTGACAGTAAGCAATTCCAATAATTCAAATGATCATGCGCCATGTTTTTCTTCACAACATCGCTTCGTTAGGCCATAGTTTTGAGTTATCGGGGAGAGTTATCGGGGAGAATACAGTATATTTGCAATCTGTAAATCCTCTGACGTTAAGGAGTAGGGGTTTTGTTCATCACAATTCACATTACTTTTACATCGCACATAATCCTCCATTAGCATCGACGCATTAAGGTAAAGTAGAGTTAATTAGATTACATCCCCGTTTTCCATACAAATAAATCAGAGGCAAATGAATGGTGTGTGTCGGCGAGGGTCATGGAGAAGCACTTATATGCACTAATTTAAGAGTTGAATAGCATTTATCTGTGTATAAATGTCGGGAAAAATGATGCTTTTTTTGCATAAACGATAGCGTTTATGCATTAATTTTGTGTAATTTTCCAAACAGTTCACACGCCGATAAATCAAAGATAATTGTCTCCTGGAGTTTCTTTATTTTCCTATGTTTTCTTCCGTGAGGCGAATATTAGAATATTTAATATGCATTTTAGAATACATATAGACTAGAATATTAGAGTGGTTACAAAGAGTTTCATTGTGGATGATAACTTGCCATTCTATATGTATGAAACACGCGACGCAAGTGCAATAATATATTATTAAATAATAATATGACGAACTAACAGTAGTTCTGTTGTTCAATAGGTCATACACCATGTGTTATTTCAACGCGTTAAGAATCCTCTCTAAACCATATCGCCAATATGTAGATTTCCAAAATGTCCGTAATTGTATTTATCGTTTAAAGGAAGTTTCTTCTAAACATAAATCCAGTGTAGGCGGAAAGTGTCGTCCCTGATAAGCCTATGCAGACTGCACAGGCTAATCTTGGACGACACTTTACGCACATGTATAACGCCCGGTTGTCCCATAGCGTGGCTCACATGTTTATTCATATTGTTATTGAATTAATGCTAAGTTAGCAATTTGAATCGATATAAGTCATTACATTTGTATTTTAGCTACATGTTAAGTATCATATATCAAGTCGGAATAATATCAGATTCAAGGTTTGACGAGAAAAAAGAACATGAACACGAAGTCAAACGCGTATCAAAGTCGTGACTATTAAACCAATATTTATAGATCATTCTTGTCAGATACCTGTTATTATTGCATAATTAGCTCTCAATATGAGATCATTAGTATCCGCAGATGAAACGACTATTAAGGAGACCAATACGAGGTCACTGTCCCATAACTCCGAAATTGAATTAAGAAGAATTATGACAATTTTTATACTTAGAAATCTCAGGGAAGCGCTTGCGTGCAGTAACTCCGCATCAATATATCTATATATATAATGAAATTAAATTTGACTGGGACCAGCCTCAAAGCAGAATTTTAGCCCTTCTGTTCGGTCCACTTCGGCTAAGATTTGCGTGCAAGATAACATTTGGCTTAAGGTTTGCGTAACACATGTAGCGACTACATATATTCATTTAGAATTTCACGCATGTCTTTGGAATAATCATGCAAGGCCATCGATCAATGCTCATAACTCTGACCGGCAATTTAGCAGAATTATGTCCCTTATTTTACTTTTGAAATTCAGGTAAAGGTTTGGGTATATCAACTTCTATATCAAACTGACATAAAGACCTATTAGTAAGTTTGCATTTTGGACTAGGTCAAGGTCATTGTTGCTTTAAATAGATTTAAAGTGTTTGCTTTATAATGTCATTTAGGATAGAAATAGTGTACTTACATTTTGTGTGTAGGAAGGTTACATGCTGATCTAAGGATGGATTGCATTTGGGACCAGTGGGTTCAACAGGATAGTGTTCATGGATTATATTTTATATATATGAGCCTCGCTTTGCACAATCCGGGCTTAACGTATGTGCGAAAAGTGGCGTCCTTGATTATCCCGTGCAGTCCACACAGGCTAATCAAGAACGACACTTTCCGCTTTCATGGAATTTTTTGTTTAAAGGAAGTCTCTTCTCAGCGAAAATCCAGTTTAGGCAGAAAGTTTTGTCCCTGATTAGCATGTGCGGACTTCACAGGCTAATATTGGAAGACAATGTAAGCACATTCATTAAACCTGGTTTTACCAGTGTGAGCCTCATATATCATCACTTGCTTTGTCGCAATTCTTATGCCTACATTTTTGCTTTTCAGGTGCGCAAGGCATTGTTAATAGAAAATACCGGAGATGAAATGCTTGCATCAACCTGTTTGTAACCATAGTGAATATTAAAATGTAGTGATAATGCTTATTGGTTTAACCCCCGCGTTAAAGGTCGCACAGAATGTAACATCTATGTTATAACATGTTTAGTGACAACTCAAGTTCGTTTAGTAAGTACCTTTTATTCCTACGTACATGTATGTCTGCTACTCGTTAAGGGTCCCGCAGATTGTAACATCTATGTTATAAGATGTTTAATGACAACTCAAATTCGTATAGTAAGTACCTTTTATTTCTACGTACATGTATGTCGGCTACTCGTTAAGGGTCCCGCAGATTGTAACATCTATGTTATAAGATGTTNACGGTAACGTTTCGTTTATTTCATTTCGTTTAAACGTTTAGAAAAATCTGTAAACGAGATACCCTTAGTTGTTTACAATCAAAAAGTTTCATTGCCAGTTATAAATTATATTAATTTTTGTTTGTTATTAATTGTTTTCTATATGTGATCTTGTATCTACACTTTACGCATAGTGTTATTGTGTGAATTATCTGTTGAAGATCCTAAATGGATCGAACAGATATGGGCATCTTATAAACGATGTAAATTGTTTGAATCATATATAATCATCGATATTGAACATGGAACATAAGTAAAACATTAAGACTGAGATCATGTATTGTAAGAATCAACAAGATTTGCATATATTTTAATATAATATATAATCAATACGCATATTATCACGCGTGATCCGTTATTGCCCTAATTCTTCATTTCATTTAAGGTGTTGCAAAATCTTTAACACGAATCAAAACTGAAATTGACTTTTGCAGGCTACTAAATGGCCTTTAAATTAATGCGTAAACTTCTTACTTTCCCACAGAGTAATAGCATATGGCAGCGAAAAATGTTCAACCTCGATTTGGAAACGAGACGGAAGTCAACAAAGTCGTATATACATGTCAGCAAAACAGACCGAAATGTTTGACAAAGAGTTACTCCGATTACGACTCAAACAATGCGTTTCAAAGAACAGGCCTTGAAGATGCTGTGTGCAAAATATCATCTAAAAATGTCAATTATTTATCGCGATATGCAGTCTTGAACATCAAAGTGATCCGCTATGGGTAATGATCCGGTAATGGTTACTTGACTGTACTATAAAAAAAAAAACGTTTTGTCAAAAAACAAGCTATGAACGAACGGAGCAGAAGCTGCTCGTGCCCATGAAGTGATGAAAATAACAAATATTTTTTTAATGTGAATTCAATACATGGATTTCCCAGTAGAACATGCATTATTAAATATTAGGAGAATTGTTGACAACTCATCACATCGTGTGTCGCAATGTGGAACGGAACGTTGTGTCAATTAGATGGATTTCCCAGTAGAACATGCATTATGAAATATAAGGAGAGTTTTTTACAATTCATCACTTAATTTGTCGAAATTCACATGCCTACATGTTTGCTCTTGTGGTGTGTTGATAGAAAACACTGGAGATGAAACGCTTGCATCGACCTGTTTGTTGCCATAGTGAATATTAAAATGAAGTGATACGGCTAAGTGGTTTAACCCACGCGTTAAAGGTCGCATACACTGTAACATCTATGTTATAACATGTTTAATGACAACTCAAGTTCGTATAGTAAGTACCTTTTATTTCTACGTACATGTATGTCTGCTACTGGTTAAGGATCCTGCAGAATGTAACATCTATTTTATAACATTTTTAATTATTATTCAAGTTCCTAAAGTGTTTGACATTTGATTTCTTCGTCTGTCTGCTGTCAAGGTAGGGAAGTCCGCATGCTCCAATTCTACTTGCTACCTATAGGCATGCAATAACTGCGGCATACACACGTAATCAGTCTAAAAAAATTGTGGTTACCTGAAACTACCTCAAGCTCACCGACCCGCATACGCAAGAATGTATTGTGTTACAAAATTGTGCTCGCGAATATTTTTTTTTTTTTACATCGTTCAAATGCACTTCCGATTTCCTCTTGTTATCCAACCCATTCAGACGAAGGACTCGATAGAGCAACAAAGCAGCAACAAGGCATTTAATAAATGTATAGAATGCAGCTTCATTAGAGCCGCCTTCTGGGTAAACTTGACTTCATGCATGTGCGTTAAGTGTCGTCCCAGCTTAGCCTGTGTGTTAATATATTCATAAGTATAATCATCCAGCAATTTCAACATTAGTCACTAGGAATGAAATAGGGGCGAATATAACCGTGACGGTTCTGATTGATCACTAAACCAAGCGCTAAGTTTTATAAACATCGCTGCATCTGCATTAACTTTCTCCATTCATAGACTGCCCAGGAATTTTCTATTGTTTAGTATTGACAATAACACTTACAAAAAAAGGACTGGTTTATGGGAACGCTTAATCCATATAAGTGCATCTACACTTACTTACACGGTGCTCTTTCACCGGAACTTTTATACTGGCGGATAATCAATATCTTTACTTCCGTTGCTTATAAAAGAGCCATACACAAATGAGGTCACAATTCCATAAAGTATCTGCGACAGATTATCAAGTTAAGTACATCTTTTATAATTATACTTATAATTATGTCTTCAAACACGCCGCTATTTGGCTGGAACAGTTTTACAGGCGGATAATCAATTAATTCCCGGACTTCCGTTAACCCATAATTTGTCTGGATCCAACAACAATTACACTGTAAAAAGAAACGCTAAATTATTCATAGGGAATCATTTGATTTTCTTGATAGTTTCCGAGCACGTGAACCATGGAAGATAATGCGTGCTATGTAGCTGACTTGGTGATCTTTTTGTCAAAGACCATTTAGTCCGTACCAGATTTATTTCAAACCTTGTACTAAAACGTGTTTTTTGTAAACTTGAAATCTTTTTAAATGTTGTATGTTTCATTGAATCATTGAATGCAAATGGTAATGTTTCAATTTAATAACGTTTGTTTGGCAATAACGTTTATGATTTTTGACAATAATGTTGTTAATGTTTATGTTTTATTGACCGTAAATTACCAAATTAATTGAAACCTTTAACAAAATATTGTGTTATATGGATACGCATCCTGCAATGAATTTTTTTAATGTATGCTCAAATAAATCGTTGACAAACGCATTAAGCATAAAATATTTCACAATGCTGTTGCAGTAAACAATGGCAATTCTCAATTGAAGAACGATGTATGAACACATTCATGGGGAAATGATTTTATGCCAATCGATCGTTACTACACGGGGAGAGCCTTGAGTTATTTGAGAGAAAAGGCTTGCCCAGGAACGTGCTAGATTTAATAAAAACACAAGCATTACTATGGGCATATACATAAATTGAGCCCATTTAAATATTTTAAAAAGTTCAAAGAGTTTCAAGTTTGATTATTTGAACGAAATGACCCCTTGGTACATAAAATGGGTCAGCGTTGTTTGTACTAATGGAGTAGATAGGGTTTTTGAGATGCGAGTAATCGTATTCACGCAAATTTCTATTTTCAGCTTTTCCCTCACGGCTTCACAGGGTTGTTGATCAAATTACTTAATTTCAAATGTCAAGCTCTGTTTAAGTCAGCAATTCCTATTATTCGATTGATCAAGCACCATGTTTTTCTTCCCAATATCGCTTCGTTAGCCAGTGTCATGATTTATCGGGGACTTAACGTTCGAAATCTGTAAATCCTCTGATATAATGGTTTCGTGATTTGTTTTATAACAAACCACATTGCTAACGCAATTGGTCTCTAGAGTAACATACACATAATCCTGTATAAGCACCGATGTTTTAAAGCGGAATACGATAGTTAATCAGATTGCACCCCAGTGTTCCTTAAACAGCAAATTAATATTGTATGACAAAGAAAGATTATTAAGAGGCAAATTACTGGTGTATTTCGGCGATTGTTATGCGGAAGCACTTATATGCATCCATAAGATCTGCAATCTCATTATCCCCACGCTTTTAAAAGTTATTGGTAAATAAATGGGTAAAATGGGTAAAAAAAACTTATTTTACTAACAACATGCAACGCACATGATAATAACTTTTGACCCAGGGGTCAGATCAAAATTCCAAATAGTGCACCGTCGCACATATGCTCATAGCTACCATGTGTGTAAGTTTCAAGGTTCTGGTGCTAATAGTGTAGGAGGAGATAGAGGAGAATGGAGGTTGGGTGGGGCCCAAAATTTTGTTTTAACATAACTTCTTCATGTATTCACCAATTGACGTGACGTCACTTTAATACTGAACATCCCTTATTTCAACACGGTCTATCTCGACCCAAAATTGCCTTTTAATATAACATCTATGCGGCGTGGGGATACGCGTCGGCATCTGCCGCGCCATTTCTAGTTAATTATTGTTATTGTAAATATTGAATACAATCTGCATTTCATCGGTGTATGAATTTCGAGAAAATTACGCCTAATTTGAATAAACACCGACGGCGTGTATGTATAAATTATGTGTAATTTTCCAGACCGTTGATTTTGGTTGGTCGATTGTGTTTATACACTCACTACTCTGTGCAGCATTTTAATCAATTTGAAAGGGCTTATTTAACGGATTTGATGAATAAGCACACGTTTTATCTTAAATATATATGCTTGCATACGTATTCCCAATTAAGAGTAGAAACTGAGTTACCACGCAAGTACACGCATTTATTTGCGCGTGTTAACACTGTTTCAAGTGTTTAAAATTAAAAGAATGGTTACGTTCGCACTTTAAAACATGATTTAAACAAGGGACAAAATTGTCACAAAACAATGTTTTCAATTTTAAACAGCTTCTCTGCTGACTAATTTTTACGGGTGTTGAAGTTTTGTTTAAACTAGAGCTTTGTCACAGACGTGACGTATACCCCCACATGCTGCATTGACACAGAATATTTTGCATGCTGTCTTCACAAAACAAGAGAAGCTAATTTATGGCGATTTTTAAGAATTATAATGCCATTATCATGTATGACCATTTTGACCTTTGAACCCTTGAATTCTTTCGCATGACACACCGTTCAATGACTGTTAACAAAATCAATGTACAGAGTCATTTTAAAATCTCACAATGAATGACATAGTTATGGCCCGGACAAGCTCATTTATGGCCATTTTCGTCTTTTGAACTCTAAGTGTGACTTTGACCTTGGAGTGTCGACGTAATTCTTTCGCATGATACACCGTCCAATGATTGTGAACAAATGTACCTGTTAATTTTAAAATCTCACAATCAATGACATAGTTATGGCCCGGACAAGATAATTTATGGCCGTTTTTGAACTTTGAACTCAAAGTGTGACCATGACCTTGGAAATATCAACGTTATTCTTTCACATTATACACCGTCCAATGATGGTGAACACATGTGCCAAATGATTTTAAAATCTCACAATGAACGACATAGTTATGGCCCGGACAAGCTCATTTATGGCCATTGTTTACCTTTGAACTCAAAGTGTGACCTTGACCTTGGATATATCGACGTAATTCTTTCGCATGACACACCGTCCAATGATGGTGAACAAATGTGCCAAAATGATTGTAAAATCTCACGATGAACGACATAGTTATGGCCCGGACAAGCTCATTTATGGCCATTTTTCTTCAATTAAACTCAAAGTATGACCTTATCCTTGGAGATATCGACGTGATTCTTTCACATGACACACCGTCCAATGATGGTGAACAAATTAGCCAAATGATTTTAAAATATCACAATGAACGACATAGTTATGGCCCGGACAAGCTCATTTATTTTGGTCATTTTTGACTTTTGAACTCAAAGTGTGACCTTGACCTTGGAGATATCGACGTTATTCTTTCGCATGGCACACCGTCCAATGATGGTGAACAAATGTGCCAAATGATTTTAAAATCTCACGATGGACGACATAATTATGGCCCGGACAAGCTCATTTATGGCCATTTTTTACCTTTGAACTCAAAGTGTGACCTTATCCTTGGAGATATCGACGTTATTCTTTCGCATGACACACCGTCCAATGATGGTTAACACATGTGCACAACATAAACATAAGATAAACCGGTTGAACAACCAAAGGTTTCATTCCATTGATATTTGTGTAGGTTTTGTGATGTTATTTAAGTGGTTTTTTGATATTCTGCTCGAAATATCAAATGTGCAACCAATAAATGAAATGGTTTAGAGCAAATATAATTTTCTTCTGGATGTTCTTTATTTAAACTCTATTTTTGCTATATTTTCTTCCATACAGGGGAATATTAAAATATTTAATATAGAATATAGAACATATAGAGAAGCGAACATTATAGTGGTCACGAAGAGTTGCATTGTGGGTGATTTCTTGCCATTTAATATGTATTAAACACGCGCCACAAGAGCAAAAATACATAATTAAACGCAATAAGCATCCTAACTGAACCATATTGCCAATATATGTAGATTTCCCAAATGTGCCTTATAGTGCTATTAACTTCTTAGGAATCGATGAGACCCTGTCATTTCTTAAACATATGTTTGGTGTAACTGAAGAAAATAATGTTTTTCGTAGCATTATTGTTTATCAAAATGAGCCTCGTTCTATAAAAACTGAGCTTAATGCGTGTGCGTAAAGTGTCGTCCCATAATAGCCTGTGTAGTTAGCACAGGCTAGTCAGGGATTACACTTTCCGCTTTTATGGTATTTTTCCAAGAAAGTCTCTTCCGTTTCCCTAGAGCGAGGCTCTATTGAATTTAAGTTAAACACGTAAAAGATCAGACAAACTAAATATACCGAACTCTAACAAAACTGTATTCAGTGTATGTATACTGATATATTGTTCATACACATAATATTCAATGTCAGATTGAGCAGAAGGAAAACAAACAATTGCACAAAATGTTCTTCAATGTTATATAATGTTCACAAAATGTTCTCCATAAAAAATAAAATAATAATTATACGTATGCAATAAATGGTCATTTTATAAAGATGCCTAAACGACTATTCATAATTTATCCACCGTCGATTTCAACAATTTCCCTTTTGACCGAATGCCTTCGTAGAAACGTTGAGTTAGTAAAACTGCTGTTAAATGCGTTATATGAGACGACAAGCGCATAAACACAATATTCCAGTAAATTCAAAGACACCGTGTGTTTGACGCTGGTAGCGATAGCAGTTCACAATAAATAAAATATTGAATCATGTCCTGAAAATATTTGAAATGCAAAAGTAAGAATTTTATACAACCAGCGTAAACCATCGGTCTTGAGAAGGACGCATTCCGAGAGATTAAAGCGAATCAGGTGCTTTTCACTGTTACGTCTACGAAGCACTTGCAATTGATAATCGCCCATCCATAGTTATACCGGCTATTGTCGACACATTTAATCTGACACTATTACGTTAACAGGTCATTCTTCCCATACAGACCTTTATAAATAAATATCAGAAAATACGTCGTTAGTCATCCAAACATATTAGTTCTTTGTGTTTTAATTTGTGCTTTTAGTTTGCTATTTCTACGCTCTCAACGTGCACATATTCCATTTGACGCTAGAACAATATTTTAATTGTTATGCAATAAACGTCTAACGTTCATTCATTAGAAAGCAAGGAAGTAACAACGTTACTAGGACATTTGTATTACAACTGCTGCCAGAAACCAAAAGGTGTGTAATGGTTCCATCCCGAAACCGTAATCCTCAACTTGGGTAAATATTATGTGAGCAAAATATTCGCACTTCGTTATATTCGCACTTCGTAATATTCGCACTTCGTATTTCACCGTCGGCTATCACTTTATCTATTTAAGTCCACGAGGCTTCTATGATTCTATGTGTCGATGGGTCTTGATGCAAGTACTGTGGTGAACGTGAATGATAACCAAAGATGAAGGTTAAAGGAGTTGAGCAGAGTAATTCTTCAATGAGCTTTCTGAAAAAAATTGAATTGCATGTTAACGCCAAAGGACATTCAACAAAAATTCTACACAGCAGATAAATTGTTATATAGTTCTTCAGGTATCACTCATTATTAATTGCTCAGCATTAATCGCTCGCCATTTATGGCCCACCACTTTTCGCTAATCGTTAATGGTCCATAATTAATCGATCATCTTGAATCGCCCAGCATGTATCGTTCATCATAAATCGCTTATCATTTATGACTTAGCATCCATCGATCAGCATTAATCACCCATCATTAATTGCTGCGCATTAATCGCCATGCATTTATCTCTCATCATTAATCGCTCAGCAACAATCGTCCAGCATTCACCGATCAGTATTAATCGCCCATCATTATTCGCTCAGCATTAATCGCTCATCAATAATCACCCAGCATTCACCGATCAGTGTTAATCGCCCAGCATTATTCGCTCAGCATAAATCGCCCATCAATAATCGCCCAACATTCGTCGATCATCATTAATCGCTCCACATTCATCGCTCATCATAAATCGCCTAGCATTAATCACTTATCACTAATCCGTCACAAATTATCGCTCATTATTAATCGTTCATGATTGATCGCTTGTAATTAATCGCTCATCAATGATCGTTCAGGATTAATCGCTCAGAATTAGTGGCTGCGAATTGACTAGTGGCAAATTATCGTACGAGTGAACCTTGATGGAACTTTACTACTACTACGAAATGTTGTACGCTCTTTTGTTTGTGCGATTTCAAATCTGATATCGCATGAACAATTTTTTTCTTCGCATGCTACAAAACACTTACAATGCAAATCCTAAAGTTTGTACGCACCATCGGTTTTTCGACCGCCGATTCCACCATGACACTATGATTATATTGAAATCTCTGATCAAATGCTGTCATTTACAAATGAGGACGTCTTACCTCATCCACCGCGCCTTTTGATGCTTTCTGAAACAAAATAGAATAAACATTATAGCCTCGTTATGGAAAAACTGGGATAAATGCATGTTCGTAAAGTGTCGTCCCAGATTAGCATGTGCAGTCAACACAGGCTAATCTTGGACGACAGTTTGCATACATACACTAAGCCCATTAAGCCCATTTTTTTCCCAGAACGAGGCTCACGTTAGAACAAGCGAGTCTAAATTAAGCGCCTTCATAAATTGGAATGTGTGATCAAGTTTCCAGGACACTTTGATAGACAATTATGTCTGCAATTTAACGAATGTCTGGGAATTTACAACAATTCTCGCGTTGTCCTCAACATGATCTAGATGTACAAGTGTCGTTTAGAATAAATGACAAACCTTAATTCCAAAGCGTTCCAAAGCGTTCAATTAACTATTTTGTTTTGTATTATATTTTGAACAATTATGTTGCAAGTGCATGCAGATGGTGATTGAATTCTATTTTAACGCATACTTCTCCTTTGACGTGAATTTACGTAAACATATTAATACATGACGCGGGTTGTACGAATACTTCTGTATAATATAAGAAAACTTTATTTAAATTTGAAAAACAAAGTTTCCGCCATGTTGACCTTCATAATTAGATTTTACATACAGGATCAGTCGGCATATTCAAACAAACAACTGGATTCTCTTACATTTCTAACAAAATAGATATGTTTTCTTGTAATTATATAGCACAAGCTAAAGACTAAATTTAAGTCATAACATTTAAATGAGCATCACTCCGGGAAAACCGGGCTCAATGCATATGCTTAAAGTGTCGTCCCAGATTAGCGTGTGCAGTCCGCACAGGCTAATCAGCGACGGCACTTTCCGCTTTAATTGTATTTTTTCGTTAAAAGGAAGTCTATACGTGGCAAAAGTCCAATTAAGGCGGAAAGCGTCATCCCTGATTACCCTGTGCGTTTTTTTTTGCACAGACTATTCTGGGACGATACTTTACACTCATGCAATAAGCCCAGTTTTCACAGAGCGAAGCTCACATATTTTGTGTGAGTTATATATTGGTATTTGTTCATAGACACATTCAATGCTATATGTGAACGTGTTAAAGGAACTTGTGCTTTCATAACTTTTTTTGCCTGCTGGGGCAAAGGAAATTTCAATCTGTTTATATGTTAATACTGCAATTTTGTGCTTGGCATATATATGGTTTAATTCCGCAATGGTCACACACATGCAAGTGCATTCGGTTTCTGTCTTTAACTGTGTTTTTGTATTTATGACACAATCATACGTGCATTTGTACATAAATTGAATATCATTCATAAATGAGACGCGCTCTGGGAAAACGGGGTTTAAATCATGTGCGTATAGTGTCGTCCCAAATAAGCCTGTGCAGTACACACAAGCTATCCAGGGACGACACCTTCCTTTTAATGATATTTTTCGTTTAAAAGAAGTCTTTTATAAACAAAAATCAAGTCTAGGCTTAAAGTGTCTTCCCTGATTAGCCTATACAGACTGCTTAGGCTTATGTAGGATGACATCGTACACATTAAGCCCAGTTTTCCCAGAACGCGGCTTAAATAATACCTGTTTCCGTTTCTATTGGTAGTTACCGGCTGTAATACGAGTTTGTCAGAAATACTTGCATATGATTTCACCGTTATTCTTAGCTATTTTAATCATTCGAAGTACAGTAATTACTCTAAGTTTTCGGGCACTTAAAAATAATTAAGTTTTTTCGCGCCCGAAAATTTAGATATTCAAAAATATTCCCAAAACTCATTGTCCGAAGATTTATTGCATTGTATTCTACTTTGTTTAATCAAAAGATTTCCCAAGGCTGTTCGCTTATTGACCACACAGTACGATGATTAGCAATTGATACACAGTAGTAAGACATTTTAATTTTCACACAAACATACTTTGGAGATATTGATGTCGTTTTCGTTAAAACATTAAAGTTTGGCGCAGTAAATGTGTTTGCCAATTTGTCATTTATAATGATTGGAAAAAGTTTGAGTGTCCGAAAAATCGGAGTAAAAAAATTAATTCGGCTTAATAAGAGGGTGTCCGAAAACTTAAGAGTGTTCGAAAACATGAGTAATTACGGTAATCAACGTCATTACTATACAAGACATATTCTGACTGCCAATGGCTCCTGACTCAGCGGCGTTAAAAATGTAAAAAAGGGCCTAAACAAAAACGTCCTAAAATATCTTCTAAATCTCCATAGTGCATAACCAGTTAATATTTTTGTTATTATAATTCTTTTGGATTTTCTATAGGAAATGCACTATTTGTAAAAAGTAAGACCATGATGCAAGTTACCTTATTTCAATGCGATAAATATTGTTAACCTTTTCAAGAAACGTTTTAAAGAAAAATCACATGTATTTAAGGAAAAGTTTAATGTTCACTTTATTTTTACTAAAAATTAACTAAGACTTTTATAAAAAATGGGCCCAGTACTTACCTACTATGGAGTAAATTATCACAATCACAACCGCTATGAGCAAGATAACCCCAATCGTCAGGAACGAAATATTCAGTTTTTTTTTTTTAGTTTCTTGTAATCCTGAGGGTTCGAACTAGCGAGAATCTCGTACGCGTTTGGAACCCCTTTCATCCGGTCTTCCTGGAGGCACATATAGCAATGCCGGAGGCACGCCGGCTTCCCCTTCGCCGCGTTGGCGTTTCCTGAAAGCTTTCCCGTCGCGTCCGTGACCACGATATCAATTCCATGAGTGTCTGTATCCATGTCGTCACCGCGTTCCGCTCCGCACTGCGGGGAGCATTCGTGATATTTACTTCCGGTGTGCGGCGTTAATGCCTGGTCCTGACCACTACGCGACTCAGTTACGGCGACAGTGGTTGAACATCCATACTCCGGGAGCGCCACTGCCGGTTGTCTGTGGGTATTGGAAGAACTCGCTTCGGATTGAAGAGTCGAGGGACGACAAGCTTTCTGCAAGTAGTGAATACCCGCCGCCAATAGAGAGCATGCGGGAAAATTATATCTAATATAACATATGCGTGACATTGGCTTTCGCATTAAGTTTGGAATAGCTTGACATGATTGTGCAAGACAATTGCAGATGTCATTACTGTGTTTGGCTTTCTTATTAATAATACATGTATATGGTTTGATATGATAGTCCGAGAAAATTATAGCTAGATATTAAGTTAGTCATAGCTTAACATGATTACACAGGAAAATGGTAGCTAACGCATTTCACAGGCAGCAGTATAAAATGCCGCCCCCCCCCCGTTCGAATCCAACTCACCGCCCCGCCCCGGAACCTACATACCCTACCAAAACTCCGACCGCGCCATGGACCCCTAGCCCAAAGGATTGTTAATTTGAGTTGAAATATGTTTGGTTCTATGATGATATTTACATGGATATACTTTTTGAAAAAACAATCCTTTTATAGTGATTGTATATACATGTACACAGGTTATGAAACATTTGTCCCGTTTTCCAGAACGAGGCTCATTTGTTATGGCTATTACATTAAGTTATCCATAGAAGAGATAATCCCGACATAGAGATTAAAGCTAACACATGTATTTTGGTTTTACTCATTTAACTTAAAACAGATACAAACTAAGAATTAAAAATTAGAAAATGTAATTACTTCATTTTTTTTTGCTTAAGATCTATTCAGCCCATTTAGCCGACGCAGGACGCGACGGGGCATTTCCACTTAATGTATAGCATCCAGCATCCAGCTTCATTTGAGCCTCGTTCTGTGAAAACTGGGTCTGCAGTATGCATCGGTTAACCAGGGACGACACTTTCCGCTTTTTTTTTGCAATTGTTCGTGTTACGGAACTCTCTTCTTAGCAGAGCGTCAGTTTAGGCGGAAAGTGTTGCCACAGACTTATAATCCCATTAACCTCTTATACTGATATTTTAAACATGGTTTTATCTGATAGTCAGCTCGTTAAATGCCCACAGCGATACATTCATAATTCATCTCTAGGCTTACAATTCACCATAGGGACCGAGTGAAAACGTTTTGTTTCTCTCAACGTGTTATTGATTCTATATCACGCAACAGTGGTGTCGTTAATTGGATCGACAATGGTTTTAACGGAAACAACATATTGTCTCTTTAATTATGCAGTATGTTTTCTGGCCCGTCCGTCGTTATAAGTTGGCATATGATGACATATTTAAAAACCAACATACTATACGTTTACATGTGTTAGTCGTCATAGTTACATATCGATACGATGTGAAATAAATGAGACGCGCTCTGGGAAAACTGGGCAAAATGCACGTGCGTCCCAGATAAGCCCGTGCAATCCTCACAGGCTAATCAGTGGCGACACTATCCGCATAAAATGTACCCCTTAAATTCGAAAAAAAAAACGGAAAACGTCGTCTTTGATCTGGGACAACACTTTGAGCACATGCATTAAGAGCAGTTTTCCCAGAAAGAGGCTAATTAGATAAATATTCCAGACTTTGATGTGGTTCAATAGATTGCAAATTCATAGGAACGGACATTATTTTATCGTCGCTGTATTTTAATATATTCATTTTTATAATCGCCCGATAATTCCAACAATAAACACGTTGAATGGAATAGGAGCACAAACTGTAACAACCCAGTGCATAGTACATTATTTAAAAGTGAATCAAAAGTTACATTGAAATTAGTTACCTGAATTTCCTTTTCAACAGCATAACTGTTTTCATTGTTCATTCATTCATGTTGCTTTTCCTAGCCTGGTCATACAATTAATAGTGCTGACCAATTATATATTACAGACCAGCCACTTATATCACATGTTGAGGCTTGAATTAGTTTTCCTTCATACTTTCGATTTTTACTCCATTGTTATTGTTAAAATGTTCCTACTTCCGGTTTGAAGATAGACATTTGTTTCTTAAAGTTAATGTCATTATTTAAGAATTCATATGAAATAAGTAGCAGCTATCAAATTTTAGTTCTATTGTGCACATTTTTGCCAATTTTTAACAGTTAGAATTGTTTACATCCATTGCTTTTGACTTTGAATTGTCACACATTGAAGGCAGCCATCTTGATTTTTACCGTGCCCGTTGCTAAGCAACTTATGTCAAGCCGATTTTTTGAGCATCATTTTGTATTTGCATTAATTGTTAAAGTTCTGAAATGAATTCAATTCAAGGCAGAAAACGTTCCTTTGAGGTATTATTATGTTGTTATATGTTTTGCACATTTTAAAGTTGTTTTAACGTTACAAATATTCTATACTTAAGAACATTCTATTTGCGCACCTGTTAAAAAGGCGCTTAGAATACTGTGTCGGGCACAATTTTTATTGTTGCAGGCACACTGTGTCATGTGAATGACACACTGTGTCATGTGTATAACAGAGGGCACAGTGTGTCATTGGACAAGTATATATACCTCAGATTTTCTGTGGAAAAAAAGGAGACCTTCCATTGATAGTAAATCTACGTTCTGAAATTTTGTTAAGAACTCTGGTGCCAACTTAAAATTTAATTTATTTTAACACATTGTAAATGAAATTTGCTCAGTGCTATTATTGTAGTAAATAATAAAGAATATATATCATCATACCTGATAAGTTCCTTGCTGGACAATACATTACATCGAATAAGTTAAGTCTGGGTTGACTTACTTTCATGGACAAAAATGACTTTATATTTTAAAGCCACACTGCCATAACTATTTGCTGAGAGCTACTAGTTATACCTGGTATAAGACTTGCACCTGAAGCGGAGAACAACATTACAACCTTGACAGTTGCGTTCTTATCGATCTCGCGGGATGAACTTTCACCGTTCACCTCATGCATTTTCTATTATTTTGAATATACATTAACCCTTAAGAACAAGAACTTGGCAAGGGGAGCTTTCTCCACATAAATGCAACTACAACAATTTACACTGTGCTCTTTCACTGGAACTATTTTACTGGTTGATAATCAATTCCGTTACTTTCGTTGGTTATAAAAAGCCTTACAAATGTCACGATTCCATGAGGTACATGTATATGCGAAACATTCATTGTGTCGGTCAAAAGCATTGTACCCAAGAAGTGCAAAATGAATGCAAGCCTGTGTGCGAGAAATGTATGCGCTTGCCCGCCACTGTGGCTCGCAGCACCCCATATCCATAGCGGTCATGCTCACCCACCCATAACCGGCAAGCACCTGCTGCACCTGCACCTCCAGACTTTTGTTTGACAAGGTTTTTCAACCGTTGAACTGTGTGCAAAGAGGGGACACTTGAATAGAATGCACTGGCCATATTCTTTGACTGAAAATGCAAAACAATATGGCTATTAATGTGTTTTTTTCCATCCCCCCCCCCGAACATGCCGGGTCGCTACATTGCACTATTGGACTCGCGATTTAGCACACTAATCTTTGTAAGCAGTTGTTAATTGGTAAATATGGTCAATACAACTTGTCAAGATCCATTAATGTGCATAAATGAAAATTTGCCAATACCAGACATTGAGTTACCTCCCTTTGTTTGAGCCATAAGTATGCTGGTGTTTGTGTTTTCTAATTGAAAATATTGTCGAAAAGAAGATTGCTGACATGTTTAGCAACATTTTAAATGCAATGACAGGACTTGAAAAATTGACACTTTATTTTATTGTGCCAACACAGTTTTTCACAAATCGGCTAATGGCTGCCGGAGTGGGGGCACTGTCCGTCCTCACAGCTGACACAACGCATACACCTGAAATCATACAAAACATATCTTCAGTGTTGTTGGGGGTCTGTCTTCCAAAAAAAAACATGGATGGTGCACCCACTTGCTCTATATTTTTTTCATGGAAAATCAGCCAATATTAGAATAGTTTAATACCACCACAAACGCAATATGTGATATATATTATCAAATCTTTTTTTTTGTCATTTGAACATGCTAGATCGGTGTTAAAATATGTGTGTTGTGAGAGAGACGCCAAACAATGTGGTACTCACTTCTTGTACTTTAAGGTGTTAAGCAGATTTGAACACAGTTTTTACACTTTAAGTATGTAAAAGTAAGTTAAATATTGTTTATGGAATTCCATTTCTATACACATCCTAACTAAGGGATCGAAGGTATGTTTTTTTGTGTGATTATAACCGTTGTATTCTTAGACGTTATCAAACGTACGTGAAAGACATCGTTGTTTAAAAGAATACATTACAATGTGTCCATTATATTCGAGGTACAAATTTAAAAGATATTGTGTATAATGCTCAACATGAAATAGTACTATTTATTGTGTACACACTACGCCGAAATCAGGCTATTTAACGACGTGTTGCAAAAACATAATTTTAAACAGCATCAAGTTTAGTAAACTTAAGGATGATAAGGAAGAGGCCAATGATGATGATAATTATTAAACAGCGTGCAATAATACTAATGTACATTTTTTTGCAATAGATTAATTGGACATGTTAAAGCGTTAAAACGACAAGATGATTTTATTTTAAATGAAAGCAGAATACATTTAAAAATGAAACAAATTTACATTTTTTCCAAAATATAGTTTAATTATACTAACTGATTGCATTCTTCTCCATGTATCCCACAAATATTTAATAATAATAATATATTTACTTTTATCAAAATAATTACCTTTCATTCACAACTGTGTTACTTGACAATCCGTGTGTACTTAAGCGAACAATAGCGAAATCGATAGTAGTGTGTTATAGGTATTTTCTGGTATTTCCATTGACGTAATTCATGAGTCATGATGCACATTGAAAGAATTTCCAATTTAATGCAGAGTCGTATCATTATTAAGTGTAACTGGAAATATTAAAATAATATAAATAAGACGAGGGTAAGGGGCGGACAGGTTCTAACAAATAGGCAAATGTTGTAAAAGTTTCCGAAATGGAACATTTAAATACAAACAAAAACTATATACCTGACATATATTATTATATCTTCTTTGGTGTGTCACTTAAACATGCCAGGTCGCTGACTAAATATCTGTGTGTGTAGCTAGAAAGACGCCAACCACATTCGGTACTCTCTACATGTACTTCAAGGTGTTAAAGCAGATATAAGCACACTGTTAACACTTTTATGTATAGTATAATGTAAAAATAAGTTTAAAAATGTGGCATGGAATTCCATTTTCTTATACACATCCTAACTTAGGGATCAAAATTTAAATAAATTTAGTGAGTTTAATCGTTGAAGTCTTAAACATTTTCAAATGTACGGGCAAACCATCGATGTTTCAAATAATACATTATTAAGTGTTCATTATATTTGAGGTAAAACTTTGAAGGAAATTGTGTAATGTTCAACATAAAATACTAATATTTCTTGTTTACACTCTAGATCGGTATTAGTCAAGAAAACAACATGGTGTACACACAAATGTCCACACTAAATGTTTTGTGAGTGTAAACAAAATAAAACACACCTTGATTGTCTGATTTTATGACAGTTATTTTCAGCTCGAGCACTCTTTTAAAAGGCATTAGCAAAAAATAAACCATTATGTGGTTTATTACATTCATATCTAACTTCAGCAATAACGTGAAACACATGTCCAGCATCTCAAATCCGAAGATCTGTTAACACACAAATAAAGCGCATGTCTCCAAATGTTCTGTAAACGTTTGATGCTTCTCTCATAAACATATCAAATAATCTTCGCATTGTTTGCATCTGGCGTTTTTAAAATTCCCAGTTACCGGTTAACCGCATGCATGTGCATGTTAAGAATGGCACAACTTGACTAATCATAACTAGTCCAGTCAATCTGCACTTTGACCTCAAACTAATTGCAACAGAATTTCTGAGTGCGTAAATATGTTGATTAAAGCATTATATTAATCATATAACAAGATATGTTTGTGAAACACTATGTCCACTTTTGAGCGATTTTGACCCATAAATTTGACCTTTGACCTTGAAGGATGACCTTGACCTTGACCTTTCACCACTCAAAATGTGCAGCTCCATGAGATACACATGCATGCCAAATATCAAGTTGCTATCTTCAATATTGAAAAAGTTATGGCCAATGTTAAAGTTGGCGCAAACAAACAAACAAACAAACCAACAGACAGACAGGGCAAAAACAATATGTCCCCCAGTATATACTGGTGGACATAAAAATC